>BQNB010157865.1:0-15100 GCA_026074375.1 Tanacetum coccineum
TTCATAGTTTTATGTCCGTATTAAATTTGTCCAAAAACCCCCGTCACACATAACTGGTCACAAGGAGTATGCTTATGTGTGTAATATTAGACATTGTTTAATCTAAATTTCTCTATAAGTATTTAGCGCATTTAAGAGTTTCATAAAGTCTATTTGCAAATATTAAGCATCATATGACATATCACATATAAGCAATTAAAACAGACAGAAAATTGGAGTAAAATTGAAGACAAACTCTTATCTAGAAAGCAGTAATCATATAATGCCTCGAGTTCTCAAAAAAGTCTTCCCCAATTGGAGAACCATAAGACTCTCACTAGGTTTTCTGCTAAAGTACCTAGATCGCCACATCCATCATGTTAGCATGATTGTGTGAGTCTTAAGGCCGAGATAAAACAAGAATAGAATAACATGGCAGCTTAATTAACATTTAATTTTAATCTATTCTTCTTTTTATCAAGTAACATTTGTGTTGATTCTAGGTGTTTATTCATTATTTATGGCAAGGATTGCATATCATTGCCATAATTTTCCATAAAACAATAAATAAATCAGATTTCATGCAGCCCTAGCGTGTTTAATATGTGCGTAACCCATAAAACACCAAACGAGTTGGCTCGTGATGCCACTGTTGAAATTTGATAACTGGTTAACCATTAACAACCACGAGTACGCAGCGGATATGGATCAAGTATGGTGCATATGATTAACACACAATAAATAAACAAAACATAAAGGGAACATACCTCCTGGAGAATCAAATGCTAATGAAACAAAGTGGATAAGTTTCCACCTCTATGGTTGCTCACACAACACGTCAAACAAATACGTCACGATGCTAGTCGTTGTTTCACGTAACTAACAACAAGTGTTATTGGTCTTGCTTTAATAATCGATTCGAATATCTAATGATATTACGTTCGAATGGATTAACTAAAAGTAGCAAGGAATATAAACCAATTCAATAGTTTATATGTGTTGTTACTGCCTTTGATGAACGAAAAGACAAAACAACCTATATGGTTTTATCCTACCAATTGATTGGTGGAACAAAAGAAAAAGCAGCCGACTAAGAAGTTTTAAGGAATAATATGTGCGTCGTATTTTATTTTTGGAACTCCTCAATAAGGAGAAGGTATGAGGTGTTTATATAGCACCTCAACCTAGTTGTAGATAAACTCTAAAACATTGAAGATAATCTTCAAGTCTTTAGCTTATCACAACTCTTCCATCTTATCTTAAACACTCATCATTATCACTATAATTTGCACACAAATCCCTTTCTAGAATCCTCTAAAATCTGCCACATTTGAGAGGAGGACAAGAGTTTCCGTTTCGACCATTTAAGCCCTTCTTTTTTTTATTTAACGGATATATAAAGTTAGTTAAGCGTCTAACGGAAACTAACGACCGTTTAAATATATTTCGTGAAACATATTATATATTTAATAAATATAAACGAGTTATATATATCAAATACATAATAAACGTACTCTTCGTGTCTTAACGTGTGTGCCCCCAATAGGCTCACACATTTCTAGTCGTATTAGTGCTAATCCAACAACCACATTCCAACAGGTATGATGCGCCGTTAGTGTTTTTTGGCTGGTAGAACGGCGCCAAGCAACAACACCACCGTACCCCATGGTCTAAAAAGTAAAAGTGTAGTGATGAAATATGGAGATGTGGATAGATTTTTGTAACAAGTATTCAATTCCAATAGAAGAAGCACATGTCCTAGCAATAAACTATGACCAGATCATACTCATGCCATTTTGTGCAACACTAATAAAAGGTATTTTCCTCCACGTTATTATAATAAATAAAGACAAAAGAAAATCATGCACGAATCTTAATCCGTACATGCACGCTCAGCTTATGCTCCCATGAAATTTCCTATGCACCTGCATTGACATTCATATAATAATCAAATATATATTACAAGGGAACCATAAAGAAACCAAACATTTATTTCCAAAACAACAAAAACTTGGTACATTTGTTTTTTTTTACGAAGCATTTTACATCTAATTACATCTTTCAAAATTATATGGTTAAACATAATAATCATAAAACTCACATATACTGTAATAAACTAAGAACTGCCATATAAGTTATAAAAAGCGACAATGGTCTTAGGAGCGTAGTATTCCATTTTTAATCTCCATCTTCACAAATGATAGACGTTTTCAATCCTATTTTCGGATCTTACTTATAAGCTTGTGAAATTCTGAAGAAAAAAGAAAACTTTGAAGTATGTCGTTTTTTCGGCTTATAAGCCTCTCAAGTTGACTTTACAGCTTATATGAGCTCGTAAAGTTTAAGTAAAAAGCTTATAATTTGGAAAAGGTACGCTTATAAGTTGTTGATGACTTAAATTAGATCAGTTTTTAATGTAGGAAATATAAATGAATGTGTTTATGGTTTACTTGTCGTAAAGTTTAAGTAAAAAACATACCTCATAAAAACAATTTAATAAATAAACACCCACACACAACACTCACAAACAAGTCGTTCGCCAAGCGGTCGATTTCTCATTCTTCTTTAAGGGACACTGATGGTTTACTTGTCGTATGGGGTGGAGGAGGGGGAGGCTGTTTGTGGCGATCCCGACCCAAGGTCAATCCCCCATTACAAAGTAGTCTAATCGGTTTAACTAGGTATTCGCGATTTTCGTGCGATTTTCAACCCTGTCTCTGAACTTTCGTGGAAGTGAGTTGTAATATCATCATTAAACCATCTAATATATATGTATTATATATAATTTAGTAGTTATATGATTTATTTGTAAATGGTAATAAGTCCAAATAGCTAGTGAATAAAAAAGTGGATGGATCAATTTTAAAATTCCGATAATAAAACAATACTAAGTACTAAGAGTATCCTGTTTGCAACTGAAAAGTAATGTTAGAATCAGAAATTACTGTTTATTGGGCCAAATGAGGAATGAATGAGTTTTTTTATATGGTTCAACTTAATCTCTTTACTATTATTGTGTTTGTTTTTATTGAAATTTCTAAAACTTCTTACTCCCTCAGTTACAATTATTAGTTCCTTTTTCATTTTGAGTTGTCAAATAAAATTATTGTCCTCTTTCAAATATAGTTGTGAGTAATGTAGTAAGTTTACCATATTAGCCCTAATAATACTAGAAATTACAAACTTTATTTAAGCTTTAATTAATTTCATAAGCGTAAAATTGTCATTTTACAAAAAAGTAAGAGAGAAAATGCAGTAATGATTATGTTTTCTTAAACTGTGTTTTTTTGTCGGGGGACAATTAATTTGGGACGGAGGGAGTATGTGTTAGCACATTATAATATCATTTACAGAGAGCATCTTAGGAAAATATACTAGTACCTCCGTCTCAAAATAAGTGTTCATTTTGACTTTTCAGAGTTAAACTGGTTCAACTTTAACCTTACATATTTTTGTGCGTGTTATATTATCTTGTTTATGCAAAAAATTATGATTAGATCTAGATTTTGAAGTGTTTTTTCATTGGTATTATTTTTCATCAAGTATTATCACTACTAGAAACTTGACTTTCAGCGACGGCCATTTTTGTCGGAAATCCGTCGGTAACAACAGTTTCCGACGGATTTATGACGGAAATAGTGTGTCGCAAAAACCATGGTCGCTTAATTTTCTTTCTAACGGATTTTCAGTGGAAACACGACCAAAAAATTTGCGTTGGAATTCTGTTGGTATTTTTTCATCGGAAATCTGTCGGTAAAACATACGTCCGAAAATCGTCGGAAAATCGTCGGAAACAGTAAGTGGTTGTCAGTAATGAGCCACAATTCTGTCACAAAGATGCATATAATTTCATAGCTTGAAGCTCACATTTATATAACCCTGTATCTTGAATTTATCAAAAGAAACTAACAAATAAAAGGAATAATTCAAAACTAAATAGATCAATTATGAAAATTTACCATTCAATTACAAGTTGTAGTCAAATCAAAATCCAAAGTGACCCATTCAAAACCTTCAACATGAAAGTATAGTAATGTTTAACTTATTTTGTCATTGATATTAACTATATCGACTAAGAGGGGGAAGGGGAGGGGGAGGGGGAGGGGGGGCAGTGAATCGTTAAATTCTTTCAAAACGATAGTTTCTTTAAGTTATTGATTCTTTGTTGCACATCCTTTCTTGAGTTGTTCGTCGAGATTCGTCACTGCACTTACATATCTCTTTCGAATCGTGATCTCATTTGTGCATGTCCCTCTTGCAATCTTCTTATTGTCTCTTCCAAAGTTAGTACCGGCATTGTATGAAGTCCGATTAAAAAGCAACAAATATCAGATTGACAGGAAATTAAACAAGTCAAAATACAGAAAGCAAGTCTCAATTGGAGATGGGTCAAATGGGTCAATGTGGTTGAAAGGAAAGAAGTCAAATAAAGAAAGCAATTCTCGATCAGAGATGGGTCAAATGGGTCAATGTAGCTTCTCTTAACCTTTCCTGCTGCTCACTGCTTTTGATAAACGGGTTGGAATAATCATGATTCATTGCAGTCTGGGCCCGAACTCATGCTCCCTCCTGGTTGAGCTAAATAATAGTGCAGAATTTCCACTAGATATTGCATAAGGAGATTGCATTCAGGTTTTATTTATATTGTTTTTGGAAAAATTTGGACAAAGTGTTCTAGGGTCTAACCGAACTAACCAGTACAGAAATACCATGTTTTGCATGAACCTGAGTTTTACATGTCCCTTTAATGTCTTACAACTGAAAGTCGTTTGTTGAACGCCAATTTCAAGGATCAATAGCTTGAGCGCATACTGTAGCTTCTCCTAGGAGGATGTTACTGCTGATTTGACCCTGTGAGTCTTAAATTTCTACACTCCTTCTCGTGATTCCTGTTTGAACCGTTGACTTAGGAATGGGTCAATTCGGGTTACTTACAATATCCCTATTCAATCCCAGTTGTTTTCGAATCACTGCATTATAGTGCGAGTCCTTGTTGCTTTGACTTTCTAAATGCTTATATAATCAATCTGTAAATTATTGTAGATTAACAAATTGAGCAATATAGAAGCATACTAGCTAACATATTGTTCCTTTCATTAAAACATGTAGATTATTCATACCCGCGCCCTTCATTTTTCTTTAGGCAAATCAGGTAAGACCTGAGTTGAAGTCTCTGAAAAACAGGACACAAAAACTCCCCCTGCACATCAAATATTATAATATTGAAAAAGTATGAAACATTTACGTTATAATCGAAAGATAAACTGAAACATCATGCACCTGATCTGGATCCACAATATGCCCTCCTTCAAAATCTATTCTTCTTGCGTATCTGCTAACATTTATCAAGTAAAGTCACAACCTTCTTTATCATGAATTGAGACAATATCAGCTTCAATTTTCAAACATCACCGACTAAATGTAAGAAGTTTTAAAAAATGGGATCACAAACCTGAAGAAGAATTAAATGTATAGGAGTACTTGGAGCTCTTGCTTCATGGGCAAAGTGAATCAGTTTACAACGGCTCAGGTTCAACCTAATCGTTTGCAACTCCAGAGATACTTTCTTCAGCATCATTAGAATTATCTAAGCCACTTTATGCTGCTGAATTTACGTTCTCCGTTAACTTTGACTGGTGTGCCTTCATTTTTCCCGGCATTTAATATAGTTGAAAACCTGATATCAATTATTAATATAATAGCATAAAACTGTAATTCCAGTTACAGAATATAAACAAACATTGTACCACTATTGCAGCTTGCCTCTCGTAAGCTTTTGCCTTCCTCTTATTACTATCAGACATGAAAGCACTGTTACTTGCATCATTGCTAGGTTGGAAATGAGATATATCAGGCGCTAGTGTTCACAAACTTCATAAGTACTTTATTATGATGGCCACTCCATAATTTTGGGCAGTGCTTTATTTGCAAAGGATCAACTCCTTGATGAAAAAAAAGTCTACGGCGCACAATACGATTGAAGAACTACTAATGCACTTGAAGGGTTAATTCGCTAACATTTTAATACACGCATAGACACCAGTAACCTTAGCTCTGAACATTCACATATCAGTCCATGGTAGAACTTGACCGTTTATAATGGGGGCAAAAATCAGTGTTAGTCTAAGGGACACTTGATACGGAAAACTACATCATTTCCCAAAGTTCGAATTTCGACAACTCATTCGATAGAAAACGCGAAGTTTAAAAATAATATGAACAAAGAAGACTTACTTTTTTTCTTTTGTACATACATCCTCTGTCCCATACTTTCTGACATAATTAAACTCAACTTAATTATACGAGCTCACATCAACTAGTAACAATCAACATTAGGCAACACACCACCAAAAGAAGAATAAACACACATACCGTTCAATCAACAAAATAGATCATTATGACAGATAAGTTACTAGTTACAGATTTAGTTAACATTTAACTAATAAACTTACAGCTTATTTCGCTTATAGACGATTTCAGCAGATACACTTGGTTTCAATAAGCAATCCCAAACAACCCCTACAATCGAGTACTTTTGCTACTCCACGCACACAATTAGGATGCAAATATCCCCCCAAAGTGTAATTAAGACCCCAAATCTTAAGTTGTTGACTCTTCATTTATTGTCTTCCAAGTGTATCATTGCCACCTAGTGCCTTATTGACCTTGAAAACATGCTTAAAACGTAACATTATGTTGGGTGAATTCATTGGGTTTATGTAAATCAATTGTAGGGACGCAGATTTCAAAGTGCCATGATGTAGCAAGCGCACAATGCAAATTATTCATAAAAATGTTAATTCGTTTCCTTAAGCTCATGACACGAGGTCGTCGAATATGAACATGCCAATTATTAATTGCCAAATTGGTGTCCGTGTATGATGTTGCTCAACCCTGCAAATCCCAAATTCGACCATGGTATGCGTTGTTTCCCAGTGATAGTAGTCAACGAACGGGGATTGTCCATCCATAAACTAGATCGATTCATAAAAATTCGCGCCCCAACCAATGTTAATTCCCATTCACATTCTATGCATATTAAACAGTTCATGATATGGGACACAATACGGGGTTAGGTCAACTTAGGCAAACACGTATCTTGTATACAATTGTACACTTGGTCCAGGTTGTAAAAACAAAGCATGTTATCTCCCTAAGGATGTAAATCATTTAAATAATTGCTAAAGCATGGGGCTATGAACTAACCTTATACTGGTAGTTCTCTGATGATAATAAATATAATGTAAGCAGTGGAATCACACGTTAAGTACCTTAAGTAAGTTACGGTACAAGTCTTAGTTTAAACATTTAAACTAACGACTAGTTGTATAAACTAAATCCCATTTTAGTTATTCTATATATATTTCGTTAACACTTGTGTGGTGACGCACAAGATTTATTTGTATTTATACTTTCGATGGTTCTCGAAAAAACGTGGAAAATATTATTAATAAATATTCATTATTTATTAGCTTGTTATTAAACCCGTTCGAAGTCCGAATATCTTAATGTTCGACCGACGTGTTAAGTGTCTCATCTATTTCACTTTTGTTTCACAAACGTACCCGTAGGTTCTTAGTTGTCACCTTTTAGTCCCTGGGTTTATAAGTAATAACATTTACACTTCAAACCTTCTAGTTGCAAGAATGTCATAACTAGTCCTTTAACTTTCAGGATTTTACAACTTAGGTCCTTATGGTTTTAAATTAGTCTCTAATGTTTCAGAATATTGCAATAATAGTCCCTGGAGTTATTGAAATACAAGGAATGACAATTTAATCCCTTAGGTTTCGGTATTTACGGTTTTAGTCCCCCGACTTTGTAAAAATTGCATTTTCAACCCAATTAAATCCCGACATGTGACCATTTGGCTTTTCTTTATTTAGTCCAAGTAAGCCAAACAACCATTTCTATCTTTAGACTTATAAATGAGATATCCGAGCTTATTTTGGCTAACGGCCTTATTGGGCCCGTTATGGTCTGTTTAGCTTTTTAGAGGCCGGTTTATGTTTTAATATGTCTAAGTGTCGTTATAGATCAACGTGGGGCTGTTTGAGCTAAAATAAGTCGTGGAGCTTAATGAAGCTGTATTTCGAGCTTATGGGGCTTATGGGCCAATAACTTAAACCCGATAAGGGTGTTTAGAGGTTTTCTAGACTTTTCCTAGTGCTTTTTAACTTGTATTAAGCCTAACAAATGTTTTCTTTTCAGCTTATTCCAAAATAAGCCAATAAGCTATTAGAAATTCTGTTGGGACGGTTCTTGGGCCCGTTGTAGGGGGGGGCCGGGGTAAGGTTTTTAAATGGTCTTGTTGGTCCATTACGGGTCGTTATGCTCATTTAGGTCTAATAAGCACTTAGGAGAGTCCGTTTGCTTAATTTGTAGCTTATTTGATAAGCTAATAAGCTCACCGTTGGGCCTATTGGGCCCGATAGAAACCCGGTAAGGGTTCTAGGGGTTTGGCCTTAATCCTTTTGGGTCCAATGACCTTTCTAGGATCCTTAGAAGGCTTATAGGCTGTTTAAGCTCTCGAATAAGCTGTGGGAGCTTATTTTCCGTGACGTATGGCTTTTTTTTGTGACTCGGTACATGGGTAGAAGGCCCGTTAAGGGTTCGTTTGGTTCTAAAAGAAATACGAAGGGTTCATCTAGGTTCTTAAGTCCACGTTAAGCTCATTAAGTCGGGTAAGCACAAGAATAAGCTGTTTAGGCTTATTATGGCTCACGGGTTCGTATGGGGCTCGCGTTGGGCTCGGTAGAAACCTGATAGGAGTTCTAGTGGTTCGAGCTCGCTCTTTGAGGTCCATTATAAGCTTATTAGGCTCAATATTAACCTTACGAGTGCTTAAGCTCTAAACTAAGCCGTCTAGCCTTATTCGTGGCATATGGGTGCTTGTGGGCTCACGAAGATGGGTTGCGAAGTTTAGTCGAATGGGCCGAATGGTTTTAATTACCGTGTTTATTATGGTTTCGTCAAATTGTCTAGCTTCAAACAAGAGGTGCCTTGCCTTTTTAACGTGACCCGCGACATGCAACGTTCTTCAACGTTTTCGAGATATATGTTTTCACACCCCAATGTCAGTGATAAAAAACATAGGTTACGTATAGTTTCTTTTTCAAATTCGCGAGCAAGCTTCTTACCTATGTCGTGCGTCCATTTTTATTGTATCAAGGTTATTGTTTGGTTAAAGCTTAGCATCTTCTAACACCTGCAAGTTATTTAACGAAGCCAAATTGCTCATAACACGCTCATTTTACGATTATCATTGTGTTTTCACGTAATAAAATTATCGTCTATGCACATAACTTGACCTTAAGCTAGTTTTACAATAAACGAATCTACAATACAAGGAATGTGTTGGGTGCACTTATCAAAAGGGTATATAGCTCGAGAGGTTAGGGTGTGGTCGTTGTAAATTGCTACCGTAACGCGTTTTATCACTTCTTTGTGGTGCTTGTTGGTATCGACACAAGGTGATGAGGGTATTCGTCGTCGGTATAAGATCCGAATAAGGGAGAGAGTGAATGCTTTAAGTGTTTATGAGTTAGAGAAGGGTTTAAGTGTATGTGTGAGAGTATATTTATAGGGAATGAGCTTAGTTAACTTTCCTAGTCCACACCCAAACCGAATCGTACCCTAGAGGGCGGTTTTGAGGGGTTTTAGTTGATCACTCCATTGGTTTTCGCTCTTATAACCCTATGTACATGTTTTAATTACTTCAGGTGATGTACAGATTGAGTTTTTAGACTAGGAAATTTCTTATGGGTTCTGTGACTTGGTTCTTGGTTATATCGCGACCTCAAGAGAGGAAAAAGGCAGTAATATGTTAATATCCATTGTGTCAAAGATCATTAGTGAACCCTTAGGACTACAAATTAATTACTAGCATATGTTTCATGTACTTTAAGAATCATAGGGAGATTGTGCTAGCTAATCGTATCACCAAGGACGATTTGTTGTCGGGGTTACTGGTCCTATTTCGGAAACCATAGTGATATTAACGCAAAGACATTTGTTATTTTTTATGTCTAGGGTTTAATACGGGTGTTGGTTTGAAGTTAGGTCGTCTAGGTATTTCGGGTGGTCGCGTCAAATGTAATTTTATCGCGAAACGTAACCCTTTTTACGTGACCAATAAAAATAAAATACGCAAGGTACATAATTATTCTCTTAATAATTATTCTTACTGGTTGGATGGTAAACCTTAATTAATTGTGACCGTTTACATTCATTAATATTTTGTCTACGGGTTTGCTTAGAAGTAACATTTAAAAGTAAGGGATCGGACTAAAAATAAATAGTGTATTAATATAGTCGTACAATGACAGAAAAAATGAGAAAATGTACATTTGCTCTGAACGTCATATATCAGTCATGGTAAGAATTGACCATTATAAATTGTGGGCCAAAATCAATGTTAGTCTAAGGGACACTTGATACGGAAAACTACATCATTTCCCAAAGTTCAAATTTCGACAACTCATTCGATAGAAAACGTGAAGTTCAAAAATAATAAGAACAAAGAAGACTCTTACTTTTTTTTCTTTTGTACATACATCCTCTGTCCCATACTTTCCGACATAATTAATCTCAACTTAATTATACGAGCTCACATCAACTAGTAACAATGCAAAACACCACCAAAAGAAGAATAAACACATATTATTAAGGAACTCACATCAACAAAACCGTTCAATCAACAAATAGATATTAACGATAGATAGTTACTATTACAGATTTTAGTTGACATTTAACTAATAAACTTACAGCTTATTTCGCTTATAGACGATTTCAGCAGATACACTTGGTTTCAATAAGCAATCCCTAACAACCCCTACAATCGAGTACTTTTGCTACTCCACCCACACAATTAGGATGCAAATATAGGAACAATAGCCGATAATGAATCTAACAATAACAAACTAGAAACAATACCTGATCTATGATGTCACAATTCAATACAATCGGCATTAGTCAAAATCAGGTCAAGACTCATGTAATTACATAAGTAGCTCAAAATTAGGGCAAAAAACGACGTTCAAAATTGGGGAAAAATACGACTCGCTTATCTCAATTAGCTCTAGCAAAATCACAATCACATCGAAAAAATAGTAAATTGATAGGGAAAAAGAAGAACTAAACCATGATTGAACTTTTCGACGGTGGTAACGGGAAGGAAGTTAGGAATGGTGTGGTGGAGGAGCACGGTGTGCAATCTGAAAGTGTTGGTTTCTTTTGATAATTTAGAGGGAAGTAACAAAGTTTTGTGATGTTTTAGAGGGAAGGATGTTGCTCAGATTAGAATATAAGGAAAATAAAATAAAAAAAACTTTTTTTAATAGTTCCGACGGCTTAACGACGAGTGTTTTTGTTGTCGGTACTGCATCGGAAAGTCGACGGTATGCTATGTAAATTACCGACGGATATCTATCTGTCGTAAAATCTGTCAGTGAAGGTCACATTTCTAGTAGTGTATATAACATAAAAAAAAATATTTAAGGTTAAATTTGATCCAACTTGACTCTAAAAAGTCAAACTGGACATTTATTATGGGACGGAAGGAGTATTATTTTTTTGAACGAGAAAATCATATTCCTTCATCACCATCATTTTGTAAAAAGCTTTTTTTTCCCACTCGCATGCACAAACCTTAACCTTACGTATTATAATGAAATGAATACACTCATAAGTTGACATGTAATAGTGTTTTATTATACAGAATTCCAACAGATACGAATTAGCGACCAAGAATCACAGACAGACGTTTTCCGTCACAAACCCGTCGGAAACCACTGTTACTGACGGACTTCCGACAGAAATGTCCGTCGCTATAGCCCTGTTGTGTAGTAGTGACAATACATAAAATATTATTTTTGTTCACTCACATAACTTCAACATTACCCTCTCATGTTCAATTTGAACATGAGAGGATCTCAATCCATAAATATAAGAACATGTCATTTATTTAAATTCAAAGAATCATATGTCCTACCTTTCATAGCAAATAAAATACATTGACATCAAGAACCTCATCCGCCATAAATTGCCTCGTACTATTATTATTATAAAAAGACGAAAATGCCCCTTCATACAAATTATGAGCCATTCAAGTGGGGACCATAAAGAAATGACCAAAAATTAACCCCCACCTCAAGTTGCCTCGTGCCAACAACTTCAGAATATTTTGTATGCGTTTATTGGGCGGTGCTTTAGAATAACCTCAAGTTGCCTCGTGCCAACAACTTTAAAATCATATATGCGACTATGTAACGATGATCGCGATCAGCCGATCACCCTTGCCACCACAACGCCAACTCAATTTGATCCTTTTAAGACTGACTGTACGATTAAATAACCGTAATCGGGCGATCGCGATCATTAGATCAACAAAAAAAAGCATACTTCACAAAAACAATTTAGTAAATAAACACTCACAAAAGAACTCGATCGCCTGGGCGACTAAATCCTCCATTTTTTTTCTTCATAAAGGGTCGTGTTTGGTTAGCATGTCGTAGTCAATGGGGAAGGGTACCCGGTCTAGGTGACGACCGACCACATGATCGACCACCCATTACGAGTAGTCTAAGTGGTTTAACTAACGTATTCGTGTGACCATTTTCAATCCACTCATTGGACCTCTCGTAGAAGTCACGTGATTTACCATCACTAAGACACTAAGGGTGCGTTTGGTTTATAAGTGGGGTTGGACTCGAATTTAGATTAGGTATTGGATTTGAATTTGATATTAGTTTAAGCGAGAAAAATTATATATTTGTTAATAAATTTAATATTTAAATGTGTGTGAGATGAGAGTGAGATGAGACGCCTAAACCATTTAATACCTATGTATTATATTAAAATTTAGTAGTTAATCGTTCTTGTAAATAGAAAAAGGTCCAAATGGTAAACTGAATAAAATGGGAAAATTCTCAAAATAGACCGGTCGCCTAAAGTGTTTACCTTTTTTAGATCCTAAAAAAATCAACTTCTCAAAATAGACCAATCTCATAGTTTCTTAAGTCGCCTAAAAAACTTTTCACTTTTTGTGAAAGTCACTTTTCAGACATATTTTTAAGAGAATTGCAGAAATGGTCTTTGTGATTTGGTCAAATTGCATGTTTGATCCATCGAATTTCAAAATTGCAAAAAACGTATAAACCCATCATCGTCATCACCATCTTCAAAGATTTATAAAAAAAATTAATTAAAAAAAAAAATTCCCACTATGTTCACTTTTTTTATTTTTTCTTTTAGTTTCTTTCTAAAAAAATACATTTGTAAAATCTAACTTATTCATCATTATTATCAACAACAAAAACCCATCATCTTAACTTTAGAAGATTTTGTATGCGTTTATTAGGCGGTGCTTTAGAATAACCTCAAGTTGCCTAGGGCCAACAACTTTAAAATCATATATGCGACTATGTAACGATGACCGCGATCAGTCGATCACCCTTGCCACCACAACGCCAACTCAATTTGATCCTTTTAAGATTGACTGTACGATTAAATAACCGTAATCGGGCGATCGCGATCATTAGATCAACAAAAAAAAGCTTACTTCACAAAAACAATTTAGTAAATAAACACTCACAAAAGAACTCGATCGCCTGGGCAACTAAATCCTCCATTTTTTTTCTTCATAAAGGGTCGTGTTTGGTTAGCATGTCGTAGTCAATGGGGAAGGGTACCCGGTCTAGGTGATGACCGACCACATGATCGACCACCCATTACGAGTAGTCTAAGTGGTTTAACTAACGTATTCGTGTGACCATTTTCAATCCACTCATTGGACCTCTCGTAGAAGTCACGTGATTTACCATCACTAAGACACTAAGGGTGCGTTTGGTTTATAAGTGGGGTTGGACTCGAATTTAGATTAGGTATTGGATTTGAATTTGATATTAGTTTAAGCGAGAAAAATTATATATTTGTTAATAAATTTAATTATATATATATATATATATATATATATATATATATATATATATATATATATATATATATATCGATTATATATATATATATATTATATATATTATTATATAGAAGAGAGACTCAGGCAGCTGGATGTGTAGTGTGGAGAGAGGAGGTGAGAGAGAGGGGTGGGGGGAGGGGAGAGGGGGAGGGGGAGGAGGATAGGCCTTTTCTACTATTTAGTAGCCAAACCCATATCTTAAACCTATGCTCAAAAGGTGACTAACAAACACCCCATAAACCATTTAATACCTATGTAGTATATTAAAATTTAGTAGTTAATCGTTCTTGTAAATAGAAAAAGGTCCAAATAGTAAACTGAATAAAATGGGAAAATTCCTAAAATAGACCGGTCGCCTAAAGTGTTTACCTTTTCTAGACCTAAAAAAATCAACTTCTCAAAATGGATCAGTCTCATAGTCTCTTAAGTCGCCTAAAAAACTTTTCACTTTTTGTGAAAGTCACTTTTCAGACATATTTTTAAAAGAATTACAGAAATGGTCTTTGTGATTTGGCCAAATTGCATGTTTGGTCCATCGAATTTTAAAATCGCAAAAAACGTATAAACCCATCATCGTCATCACCATCTTCAAAATTGTATAAACCGAGATTTATAAAAAAAAAATTTTAAAAAAATTCCCACTATGTTCACTTTTTTATTTTTTCTTTTAATTTCTTTCTAAAAAAAATACATTTGTAAAATCTAACTTATTCATCATTATTAGAGCGGAGGGAGTCGTCGTGCCATCGCCCGGCGCCAAGCCATGGCGCGAGAAAAAAGAACGGCGCACCACTCCGTGGTTGGCGTCGTTCTCTCTCGCGCCGTGGCTAACAGCCCAGGCGGTTCTCTAATTTTTTATTTTTTTTTTCTTTTTTGTGTTTCCTTTGTGTTTGTGTGTGTGTATGTTTGTGTTTTTATGTTTGTATTTGATGAAAGTCGATTTGGTATTTTTGTTCATGGCTGCTGAAGAAGAAAGAAATACATGGAAGATGAAGAAGAAAGAAACACAGGGAAGAGGGTCTTTGTTTTTTGTTTTTTTATATTTTTTATTTTAAACCTTTTTATTATTTTGTGTTGACATTTTAACCCCTCATTGTTTATTTCTTTTTACATCTTACGCTTTTTGTAATTATTTCTTTTTAA
>BQNB010157867.1:0-15100 GCA_026074375.1 Tanacetum coccineum
ATGTGAATCATGTGTCGATCTTCAATCTAAAATTAGCTCACTAACTTTAAAACTAGCTAGCTTTAAAAATAGTAGTTTATCTTTGCAAGATATGCTTGAAATATAAAAAGCACCAAAAGATAAACATGGATTAGGATACACAGAGGTTATAGCTTCCAGTAGCAGCACTAAAACCAAAAGGTCGAGTCCTAGAAATATCAAAATGCCTTTTGTAGAACCGGCGTCACCGGTTCCCTCTGTAAGAGAACCGGCTGGTTCTGACGAACCGAACCGGCTCTCTGCAGAAAATACATGAAATGGAAAAAAATTTAGGAAACATTTTAAAGAAAAATGACACGGTGTTAATAACTAGAAATCCTGGTTTAAACATTTCTAAGAATGTCAAACAACCACCAATCCTAAAACTTAGACAAGGCCTTGGAAAAGGTAAAATCCAAACACACCCTAAACCGCTTCATAGGAAATCCAACACTCTATATCCTAAAAGCAACTGTCATCAAGTCGGTTGGAATTATAGAACACAACAAGAATATCAGTACCAACCTACTATGATTAACCAATGGGGTCCTTGTCCTCTATATCCATACATGAGTCAACCAAATGGTATGCATAACTCTAACGGACCCATGAGATATTGAGGACCAAATGCTTGAGTTGTTCTATGAATTTAGGTACGTTTAAAGGTAAAATTAGAACCGGATGAATGGATCAAGAATAGCGGGTGCTCAAGACATATGATGGGCAACAAAGATCTCTTCTCATCCTACAAGACTATAGACGGAGGTAATGTGATGTTTGGTGGTAACACTAAAAGTAAGATCTTCAGAAAAGATACAATCTCTCATAACTCTCTCACCATTCATGATGTTAGTCACGTAGAAAATTTAGGTTTTAATTTACTTAGCATAGGACAAATATATGATAAAAATTCAAAGTGCTCTTAAGTAAACCGGTAGCGAAATAATTAAAGACGACATTACCATAGGAAGAGGAATTAGAAAAAATGGTCTTTACATAATGAAAATGGGAAACTCATCTAAAGATAGCCTTTGTCTAACCTCGATAGATGATACTTCGACCTTATGGCATCGAAGATTGGGTCACGCCAATATGCGACTAATACAATCGCTATCATCTAAAGAGCTTGTTTGGAATTTGCCCAATCTAAAATTTGAGATTCATTTTTGTGATGCTTGTAACATTGGAAAGCAAGTACACACAAGTCATAAACCTAAAAACATGGTTTCAACCACAAAATGTCTAGAACTATTGCACATGGACTTGTTTGGTCCGTCGGCCGTCCAAAGTTACGGAGGAAACTTCTACGCCTTGGTCATCGTTGACGACTACTCGAGATATACATGGATAAGATTTTTAAAACATAAAAATAAAGCTTTTGGCCATTTCAAAATCTTAAGTAAAAGGATTCAAGTTCAAAAGGGTTGCCCCATTATATCAATTCGTACGGATCATGGTTGGGAATTTAATAATGAAGTACAATTTAAAGCTTTTTGTGATGCTAATGGTATCACTCATAACTTTTTGGCTTTACGTACTCCAAAATCAAATGGGGTAGTAGAACGTAAAAATCGGGCCTTACAAGAAATGAGTAGAACAATGCTTAATGAACAATCAATTCTTTAAAAATTTTGGTGTAATGCCGTCGACACTTCCACGACCTATATCTTAAATAGGATTCTTATTAGACATTTCCTTGGAAAAACTCCTTATGAGCTTTTCAAAGGTAAAAATCCATCATTGGAATATTTCAAAGTGTTTGGTAGTAAATGTTTTATACTTAACACTAAAGACTATCTCACTAAATTCGACCCTAAATCCACCGAAGGCATATTCCTAGGATATGCACCCAATAGTAAAGCTTACATCATTCTAAACAAGGAAACCCTAAAAGTCAAAGAATCCCTTAATGTAAAATTCAACGAAAGTCCTCCTCCCATGTCTCCTCCCTTAGAAGAGGATGATATACTTGAATTCGAAGTTATTGAAAACAAAGAAAAAGACTTAAAAATTAAGGAAAATGAACCATTAAACAAAGAAATCATAAACATCAAAGAATCTAAAGATCATCCCCTAGAAACCATCATAGGTAATCTAAATGAAAAGACCTTAAGGTCTCAAGTTCAAAACCAAAGTAACTTCTTTTGCTTCGTGTCATCCATAGAACCCAAAAATGTCAAAGAAGCCATACAAGACGAAAGTTGAACTATGGCTATACAAGAAGAACTCAATCAATTTAAAACAAATGATGTTTAGAGTCTTGTCCCTCCTCCCAAAAAGCAAATCATAATAGGTACTAAATGGGTCTTTAAAAATAAATTAGATGAAAATGGTGTTGTATCTAGAAATAAGGCTAGACTTGTGGCACAAGGATACAACCAACAAGAAGGAATAACTTTCGATGAAACCTAGCCCCCGTAGCAAGATTAGAATCTATAAGAATCCTTCTTGCCTATGCTTGTGCACATGGCTTCAAGCTTTATCAAATGGATGTCAAAAGCGTTTTCCTAAACGGTTTTATAAATGAAGAAGTCTATGTCACTCAACCCTTCGGATTCATTGATTTTGAAAAACCTAACCATGTCTTTAAACTCAAAAAGGCTCTTTATGGTCTTAAACAAGCACCCAAAGCTTGGTACGATAGACTTAAAGCTTTTCTCATCAACCACAAGTACACCATGGGATTAGTAGATAAAACTCTATTTACTAAGAAAAGAAATTCGCATATCATTGTCCAAATATATGTGGACGACATCATTTTTAGCTCAACTTGTCAAGAGCTTTGCGACGATTTTTCAAAAATCATGCACGACGAGTTTGAAATGAGCATGATGGGTGAATTGAATTTGGTTTACAAATCAAACAATTAGATGATGGAATCTTTTTCAACCAATCAAAATATATTAAAGAAATGCTCAAAAAATTCGGTCTTAAAAACTCTAAACCCATCAAAACTCCTATAACTCCTATGTCCTACGAAACCAAACTTCACTCGAGATGGAAGAAGTGAACCCTTTTTACGACACTAAATTCATGGTTATGATTGGTAGCCTTACTCTATCTTATTGGCTAGTAGAAAGGACATCCATGTTTAGTGTATGTTTATGTGCTTATTCTTCAAGAGAAAACCCCAAAAGACCTCCCACCTTGATGCACGTAATTAAAAAGAATTTATAAGTTAAATTAAAGGTATCCTCAACAACTAGGATGATGGAATCCCAAAGAAGAAACGGGATGTTGAAGAAACCATTGTACTAGCCGACTCCGATCATGCGGTGAGTCTATCGTTGTATCGCAAAGCACAATGCGGGTGGTGTGCACTTTTTTATGGGATGTTGGCCTCACATCGTGGTTTCTCTGAGAAACAAAACGCCTGAGCCATTCACCACCGGGAAACCGCAGATATGTTTCTGCCAAGGAGAAAATCTTGCCCAACAAGCCTTATGGTATGAAACATGATCTTGTAGACTGTAACATAAAACATAGATGATTATACCCGTTCATTTGTGACAAAAAAGTGCCAATTCGACCTAAGCAAAATCCCGTCCTACCCTCTCGCAAGACCTAAACATATAGCAATCCGGCACCATTTCCTTCGTGACAATGTTTAAAAGGGAAACATCTCAATAGAAAAGGTCTCCTCCGAAGAACAACATAGGGCCAATATCTAACCAAATCCTCTCAAAATGTATCCTTTCAATCTTCTTAGACTAGGGTCTCGGCCTCATGGAACCAAACACCTAAAGGTAGATTCCCAAACCTTCTTCTTTCTCTCTGAGTCTAGAAATCTTTTTAAATAACGCTCGGGAATTTCTTTAATATACCTTATATATATATATATAATATTTATATATATATATATATATACCCCCTATATATTATAGACACCAACACTCAAACTACAAATATTTTTTTCTCATCTTTTATCAAATAAAACCCGAACGTATTTTTCTAAATCTCATAAATTTGAGTCATTGTTAAAATGAAAAATAAAGAATTTTTCCTCACTTGCATCTCATTTGTCTCTTGTAGTCTATAAAAGAAAACTCATGATCATTTTTTATGGTCGTTTCAAACTCATTCAATTTAAAGTACATCAAAATATGATGGAGAAGGTGGGGTTATCTCTAATGTATTATTTTTTTATTTTTTGTCGAGATAACCGCATCTCCATCATCATATCTTACAATTTTTTTCTTTCTTAGATAACCGGTTCCCTTGGCTTTTAAAGCCGGTTCTATCAGAACCGGCAAACATTGTAATGCATAAGTTTGTACATTTAATATTTCGATTATTTTAATGTTACCCAACAACAAATCCCCTCCTAATCAAGCATATCAGTCCTAGGGTTTAGAGATGTTGACTCTAGGTAAACTCCAATCATTAGTAATCTTCTCCAACATTCAAGAAATGCATTAAATTAAAACTCCAAATTTTTTTCTATAAGAAGCTCTTTTCAAAACTAGTTATCATATCAAAAATGAAACTTAAAAAATGCCTAAAGAAAAGAAGCTTAACCTTAAGCGCACCACTAGGATTAGTGTTCGTCCGTGTTGTTTTTCCAACCCTTGATAGGTGTCCCCTCCTTATCATCCTATCTCACCACCAACTGATTATCAATCGGCTCATCCATTAACTCTAAATGCTTCACCATCGCTTTCCCCCATAATATCTTCGAGAATCACACCAAGCAAAATCTTACTTACTCCAAAGACATACTCCACACACCTTGAACTTTACTACACAGGTCAACCCTCCAAACTATCCAAAGACTCCTCACCACTAGCCATAAACTTAGATCCCACCGAACTCTTGTTTTCCACTCCTCCTGCCTCTCCTCAAACACTCTTTGACACACTAGAAGACCTTCCACCTACAACAACAAACCCCTCACCACCTAGACCATCATTTGACTCCATTGAGTGCTTGGCCAATGAACCTACACCTATTCCAGCAATGGAACCCCCTCTACCACCTATTACGAACATGGAACCTTCTCTTCCACCATTGCCGCCACAACTTCTAACTTTTCCCCAAAATCCTCCTTCAAACTTCCCGCCACTTCCGCCATTAGGACCCAACAATCCTTTTCCTTTGCTAACCCATGAGATGTTTTGTGAACATTGCCAACGAACCAAAGTTATCATAGACAACCTTCGGGATGAAATGTGATTCATTCTCAATCACATTCTAGACCGCCTCAACGTTCTTGCGCACAATTACTAGACTAGGTCATTAGAAGTAGAATAAATCATATTTCGTTAAGAATCTCTTGCTTTCTTAAGGATATGTTGAATAAATGATGTAATCAATCAATGTTTTAATGTATGTGTTGTTGTGCTCCCAGGAAATTCTATTTCTTAATAATTGATTTGATCAAAAATATATGTATCTTGCTCACAATACCGAGGTTTTTTTTTGGTCAGGCCGGTATCCATTGGCTTCAAGCCCGGGCGTTTATTCAACTGAAAAGAACGCGGACGGCGGGTTTCTACAGTAGCCACTTTTAATTTTTGGCTTCTAACTTTTCTAAAGCAAGGGGGAGCACATTTTTCTTTACGACTAACAATTTCTTGCAGCAAATTTAGCACTATCTTCTCACCCCATCAAGGGGGAGCTTTCCACATTCACGCATGTCATTGAAACCACTCCATATCATTTGCATCTTTTTTGTCTTCGACATAAAGGGATCGAAAGAATAAGGGATGTAAATCAAACATTTGGGGGAAAAGAAACGTTGTTAAATGAATTCAAAAAAAATAATAACTTAATTCAATACCAAAAAATTATTTTAAACTCATTTACTTCCATTAGGGGGAATTTCAGTTTTTTCAATCAACAAAAAAGGCGGGAGGAGATTGTTAATTACAATAAGAACTGATAAAAACGTTTATTTTATTTTTACCGATATTTTCATGTTTTGTTGATAACAATTAGTAAAATCTATATAAAAGTAAAATACTAAAGTTGTTACTTTTCCATCTTTGGCATTACTTTGTATTACAAATAAAATATGCAAACCATTAGAGTAAATTGCAAAAATGGTCCTTGTGGTTTGGCCAAATTGCAGATTTGGTCCGTCAAATTTCAAAATTGCAAAAAAAACGCCTCTTTTATTTTCAAGGTTTTGGTTACACTTTTTGATCATTGGTTCGACTTTGGAAAATGGACTAAATACCCCTCTGCAATTTGGCCAAACCACAAGGGCAATTTTTGCAATAAAAAAAATTTTAAAATTTAAAAAAAAAATCTGTAAGGAATTTTTTTTTAATTTTTTTTATTTCGGTTTCAGTTTACGAGCAATTATAAAAAAAATTAATTTTTTTTATTTCGGTTTAAGTTTAAGAGCAATAATAAAAAAACTATTTAAAAGAAATTTTAAATTTTTTTGTATTTCGGTTTCAGTTTACGAGCAATAATTAAAAAAAATTATTTCGGTTTCAGTTTACGAGCAATAATAAAAAAAAATTAAATTTTTTTATTTCGGTTTCATTTTACAAGCAATAATTAAAAAAAATTAATTTTTAATTTTTGTTATTTCGGTTTCAATTTACAAGCAATAATTAAAAAAATTATTAATTTTTTATTTCGCTTTCAGTTTACGAGCAATAATAAAAAAATATTTTAAAAAATTTAAATTGTTTTTATGTCGGTTTCAGTTTACGAGCAATAAGAAAAAAAATTATAAATTTAAATTTTTTTTATTTATGTTTCAGTTTACGAGCAATAATAAAAAAAATATTTAAAAAAAATTAATTTTTTTTATGTCAGTTTCAGTTTACGAGCAATGATAAAAAAGAATTTAAAAATTTAGAATTTTTTTATTTCGGTTTCAGTTTACGAGCAATAATAAAAAAAAAATTTAAAAATTTAAAATTTTTAATATTTTTTTTATTATTGCTCGTAAACTGAAACCGAATTTTTTTAGTTCTTTTATTATTGAACTTTCTCCCAAAATCCTCCTTCAAACTTCCCGCCACTTCCGCCATTAGAACCCAACAATCCTTTTCCTTTGCTAACCCATGAAATGTTTTGTGAACATTGCCAACGAACCCAAGTTATCATAGACAACCTTCGGGATTAAATGCGATTCATTATCAATCACATTCTAGACCGCCTCAACGTTCTTGCGCACAATTACTAGACTAGGTCATTAAAAGTAGAATAAATCATATTTCGTTATGAATCTCTTGTTTTCTTAAGGATATGTTGAATAAATGTTGTAATCAATTAATGTTTTAATGTATGTGTTGTTGTGCTCCTAGGAAATTCTATTTCTTAATAATTGAGTTGTTCAAAAATATATGTATCTTGCTCACAATCCCGCAAGTTTGATTTTTTTTACCGGTTCGATTAGACTTCAAAGCCTGTTCCATTTAAAGAAAGAACCACGGTTGCCGGTTCTATAGAAGCTTTGTTAGTGTTTTTGCTTCTAACTTCTCTTTTGTAGGTACTCCTAAAGCAAAGGGGCACATTTTTCTTTATGACTAACATTTTCTTGCAGCAAATTTGGCATATCTAGCACCCATAAAGGGGGAGCTTTCCACATTTACGCATGTCATTGAAACCTCTCCATATCATTTGCATCTTTTTGTTTCAACAAAAAGGGGTGAACGGAAGTAAACCAAACATAAGGGAAAAATGAACGTTAAATGAATTCAAAAAA
This sequence comes from Tanacetum coccineum, assembly GCA_026074375.1. NCBI lineage: Eukaryota > Viridiplantae > Streptophyta > Magnoliopsida > Asterales > Asteraceae > Tanacetum > Tanacetum coccineum. The sequence goes on from BQNB010157867.1 coordinate 7,685, forward strand.
TAAACTTAATTCAAACAAATTCATTTTAACTAATTTACTTCCATTAGATTTTAGTTTTGTCATCAACAAAAAGAAGGAGATTGTTAATACAAATAAACCGATAAAAACGTTTATTTTATTTTATGATCTTTTCATGTTTTGTTGATAACAATTAGTAAAATCTATATGAAAGTAAAATACTAAAGTTGTTACTTTTCCATCTTTGGCATTACTTTGAATTACAAATAAAATATGCAAACCGTTATTTACATCATGTATAACATCATCATTTGCAGCATATCTTAGGGTAATCTTCCAAGATTATACATGATCTCTCAAGATATTGCAAATCAAAATTCGGATTGTGTTACTATGTGTCGGTTCTGTTCGACTATACTGGCTGGTTCTGTTCTGCAACAGAACCGGAAGAACGAGGCTACAGTAGAATTTTTGGCTATAAATACCAAGTCATTTCTCATGTTTTCCTCACCCTTCTCCGGCTTAAATTCTCTAATCCACTGATTATTCTCTCTATTCTTACATAGTTTCATTTAGCATTTTATAGGTAATTCTCTTTAAACAAGAAATTGCCTGTCACACCCCCAAACTGGGCCTAGACGGAATACGTGTCCGAGGGCGTGACGTCATAACAATCCGATCACAAAGCAATAAAGAACGACCACTAATCATGGACGTTTGAAAAAGTTTACTTGTCACATAAAATAAAATAGATTTAAGTTTTACAACTCATAATAATTAAGTTAAAAGTAGCGGAAGCATAACAAAGTTTTGATAATGACAACGAGTAAATAATAGATAAATCTTGAAATTGGCGATGTCACATAGCACATAAACCCCACATAGCATCAAGAATCGATCCAAGCTAAGCACCTAAGAAAACATGTTTAAAATGTCAACATAATGTTGGTGAATTCATAGGTTTAAGTTAATACAAGAGTGGACCACAAGATTTCAAAACGTATGCGACTACTATAACAGATACAACATCACATAAAAAGTATTTACTGTTGCGCTAAGCTCATGACACTGAAGCTAATAATCAACAGGGCATGCTACATCCTGTCACATAGTATTCCTGCCCTATTTCGATCGTAAAAAATATGTAAAAATCATTTTGTTTGTTTATTTACACATCCTTTTTCGCTCTTTTCAGAGAGTCTAACCGTGTGTCAACTTTCTCAGGTGGTATGATCCACCAATTTGTGTCAAAGGTCTGTTCAGATTATCCCAGGGTTGTTGAGGTCACGTAATAAGCTTGAAGAAATCCTTGCTATGGTTGAAGAAAAGCGACGCAAGTTGCTGAAATTTCTCATCATTGGCTGGGTTGTTTTGGGTTTTATGTTTACTGTACAAATGTGAATGTTTAGGAAGTTGCTTTTTTTGCTAGATATTCTTAGTAGGTAATGGGTTATGTAGCTGAATGTGGTTTTGTGTTGGTTGTTGGACATGGATATTTTTACGGTTGTTAGTCATATTATTGTGGAATTCGAAATGAATGTGTTAATTTGTTTGACTTATAAAGTCTACGGGTATGATTTAGTGAAAGTCAATTGGGTCACTGGTATGATTTAGCAAACGTTAAATAATCTGTATAATCATTTGGCATTAAGAACAATAACTGATCATCTAATGGCAATGAACCATTAATCGCTTCCAAGAATTGACGACTTGTTAAATTCCTCGTATTCAATGGCTTCTTCTTCGAAGTCATGGTATTTTATCGTTCTTAAGGATTTTTCTCGCGTTCATTCAATATGTTCGCTTATGCACGTTGCATATATTTGATGTTTTGACTTTTTCTCATTTAGTTTCTGTCGGAAACCTCGATGATGACTTGTCTATATCCTCATCTCTTCATAATTTAACCGAAGACGATTCAGACGAATTGAGCGCCGGGACGGCGCTCCCTTAAGGTGGGAAGACTGTAGCATCTCGTATTTTATGGTTAATATTTAAACCGAGCTCTGAATTCCATTTCTAATTTTCTAATAAGGAAAGTTATTATTTTGTTGTTTAAGCTTTTAACGAAAATCGTCGTTTTAGCTAGTTGCGAAGCGTGCCTTGAATATTTATCCATTTTAACGTTATCAATAATTCCATATGTTAGCTTCGAGAGCTTATTTATTTTTCATTTTATTATTTTTCATCTTTTATCCGCGTTTGGCCGAAAGCGCGTCAAAATAGTATTTTTACAATTTTTAATATTTTAATTAAGTGTTTTAAAAACAAATATTGTGGTATAAATATAAAATAATAATAATAATAATATAAAATATAAACATAACATATAATCCAAACACTCTTTTTAATTGTTTTCTGGTTTAGTCCTCCATCAAAACTTGAAACCAAACACCACTTTTATCTTTTAATTATCTCCTACAAAATCCTAAAACAAACACTCCCTTATATAAAGATTTACATATATAAACCTTTGACTCTTTTATTAAAACACACACATAACACAAATAAAAAAAATCGGCGTCCCTCCTCATCTCTTTACTGTGTTCGATACACACACACCCAAACCACCAAAAATCTTCATCTTGATTCTTAAATCACTCCCATTTAACCCCAAATCATTCCTAAATTAATCCCCACCATTTTTTATAACCTCGAATTAATCATGCAAGGGTTTTTTTCAAGATTTATGATTTCTTGATTTTTTTTCAATATTTTTGAATTTAGGGTTTTGTTCCAATTGGGTGCAATTAAGGTATCTAAGGTTTGATTACTAGTGTTTTTCACATGATTTGAGTAGAAAAATCAAGACTTTTGGTTTCTTCTGTTTGATCCTTTTGTTTTTCGGCCAAGACACCAAAACCACAAGGGTTTGTGGTTTTGACCAATTACTTGTTTTCCTATCTTCTTGTAAGTATTTTCTTTGATTTTGATTTGGTTTTAAGTATATATGTGCATGCATGTTGATTTTGATAATTAGGAATCCATGGTTAATTTGTGAAAAGTTGATTTTTGATTCGTGAATATTTGAGGATGATCAAATGGTTTAGTAGTGATTATAGGTTAGTGTGGTTATGTTGAATGCGAAATTGGAGTGAAAAATTTAAGATTTGCGAGGGTTTGTAAATCCTCAATTAGACCAGAAAGTTTAGGCTTCATTCAGCAAGATGAGCGTTGTTGTAAACTGGGATTTAAAAGATAAGTGTGATGGTGGTCGTTATAATGAACGTGTGGTAACATTTTGAACTTCCAACTCTTAAAAACGAAAAAGATATGGCATTTTGAAGTGTGAAAACTAAAGCGGCAAAACTCTGCACACACTGTTTTTGCGCAGAATTTTAGTCTATCTTGCGCGAAGTGTAATTTGGTCATGCTAATAGCTTTACTAGATTTGCAGGGTCCAATGATTAAGTGCTTCGAGTCTACTTTCCAACGAACTAGACCTCGTCGATTTTCAAAATGTAAAAGTGAGTCAAACCCTTTGTACAAGATTAAATGTCAAAAATGTGTTTGCTGTCCAGAAATTCGATTGTAAAGATGCTGTGTGCAAGCGGGTCAAAACTTAATACTTTTTGACGAAATTTATACTGTAGCATCTTCATAATATGTATAACTTTCTTGAATTTTTCCAGAATTTTCTGTAAGGTTTAGATAGGTCAAATAGTGTCAAACTTTTGAAAGTCCAGCAGACCCTGTTTTAGAACAAGTGTCATTGATGTGTCTTTTATAATAAGATTACTTAGGCTAAGGTTTATGTGTGAACTATGGTAGTTACATAACATATAAGAATAACTTAATATGGAGGGAGATCGTCTAGTTCGACCATTTAGCATTCCTTTAAGTATGATGATCCTCTAGTTAAAAACGTCAAATTTTAGAAAATGTAAGTGTGGCATTTTTAGTTGTTCTCAATCATGGATTCTTAAGCATAAGATATTACTACATGCCGATATATATAAATATGTATCTATTTACTCGTATTACGTTACATTTTATTATAAGTGTAATTTTTAAATACGCGCCACTTATTTTTAGGGGGTTGATTCGTTGGTGTTATTCTCTATAATTTGATTCTTGTCCGCGACTTACTTTTCCACACTTAAGGTGTTGTTTTCATAGCCACTAACTTCTTCACTTTTAAATGGTTTTCTAAACTATTATGGGGGTTGAAAATAACATGCTCGTTTCACTAATAAACTATTGCTTTCTACTACATAATGCGTTACATGACTTTTTTTTACTAAAGCTTTTACTTGCTTACTACATGATTTCTACTACATGTTTGATACATGGTGGTTTACCACTGAATTTACTAAAGCTTGATTTGCTTACTACATGATTTGAGATCACTGAATTCTTATATATGAAAACTGAGAATTTTAAACACATTACTTGTTTAACACTGGACACAAGTGCTTTCAGACTGTATGCTATCCAGATTATTGACTGAATATTATTGCCTAAGTTACCACAATGCCAATTAAGTCCCTTTTATCATGAACCGTTAATTACCTTGTAGGGGTAAGCGCGAATGTTGTGGGTAGATTCTATGGACTGACAATCCCCGCCTTGAATTTTTGGTCACAAGTTGGCCATGTGCATTCTAACATGGTGAGGCACTATTTGGGTTGTTTTGGCATACATTCTATATTAAGTTAAGGGCCACAAACAGGCACAAACTAGTTAGGTGGATTTCTAGTTGGGGTCAGGGGGTATGAGTTTGTGCAATAATACATGTTTTGGACTACTGAATTTGTTTCATAGTCTACTATTACTTAAATCTTGTGGTCCACTACTGAACATTACTTGATCTATTGAATTACTAGGATTTCAGAAATAATACTATGAAAATATTATAACACTTCTTTCTTACTGAAATATTTCTTGAATTATTTCAATACTGTTTTTTTCTTAAACCTATGAATTCACCAACATTATTGTTGACGTTTTTGCATGAATTTTCTCAGGTTATTATATCGCTAGCTGAGCCTTGGAAGCATTCGAGTCGCGCGGATATCAAACTTTAAAGACTCAAGTTTTCTTCACATTCGATGATCATCTTTCTTTAAATATACAAATGAGTCATGTATAAACTCTTGTAACTTTTGTTAAAAATGAAATTATTGGGACCTGAATTTACTCTGATTTATTTTATTCAATCGAATGTGACATTTTATTAAACGTCTCTTTTGAGGTCGTTTTCTGTAACTTGTGTGTATGAAGTGTGAAGTAGCACCCCAAGTGGTATTCCGCTGTGTTGTGATTTTTGGGGGTGTTACATAAGGCAACGCACAAGTAAGGTAGTATGAAGACTATTACAAGGCCCCTAAGAGTATATTAAATGCATGTGAAATATCTTAAGAGTGATCAACCATATAATGAGTAAGGTAGTATGAAGACTGTTACCGATGGTATCCTTTCTACACACTCGCGTTTTCCTAGACATGTCAACAACGATACAAACAAAAGCTGGTTTTCTAAAGCTTAACGCGCACATTCATCAACAAGAAGCAACATCAAAAGGATCTACAACCTAATTTTCATGCAATCATAGATAAATACAAAGGAGGGTTTGGCCTCCCATGTTATAAAGAAAGCAAGAAGATAAATCAATCAAACAACACATAAACATATTGAATGATTAATGATAAATAACCTTACTTGATTAAAACATGGATTCAAGGTAGTAAAATAGGGTTTAGAGGCCTTAAAAATGACCTACAAGGCTGCTAGAATGACTAGTATTTGTCTCCATAGGTTTATACAAAGTTTACACCCTTAAAACCCTTAAAATGGTTTTATATTTACAGAGATATCGACGCGATGGCGTCGCTTAGAAATGTTGACGCCGTCACCACGTAGATGATTCTAGATCCTCTTTAAGTAGGCCACGTCCTAACGCCGTCGCAAAATTCCTTGTTGTCTCACTTCTATAGATCCACGACGGCGTCGCTTTATGCCTTTAATGCGTCGCCGTACTCTGTCCTCAGACGGTTTTGCATAAATCTTCAAGAGAATTTGGTGTAGGTCTTATCTTGTTGTTTCTTCTCCAATTGAGCCCTAGTCATGTGTTTTCCTCCAAAATCCATCCTGTGCTAAACCTGAAAACAAATACGATTAAGCACCATAAATATGAGGCATTATTTGCATGATTTATGGGTTATATTGACCCGCAGATGTGTATAAAATGACACCTCATCAAATACCCCTACACTTGGATTTGCTTATCCTCAAGCAAATAGGCTTTTCTACCTAGACAATAGCAGTATTAGAGTCATTTACCTACTCTTTAAAAGTATTTTATAACACAACCTTCTAGACCTCATAATTAAAAGCACAAAAAGTATATACTAGCACCTCACATAAGTGTTTAGGATTCTCTCTTTCATTTGGGTGTATAATAAATTATAGCAACTATGGGAAACGGAAAATCAACACTCATTACCTGTCATAGCATATAAATTAGCATAGGCTTGCTAAAAGATCAAACCTCCACCGCTAGGTGCAAACAACATTCATTACTATCTAAGAGATCTTTTAAAGGGTTGTGGGGTGTAGGTGTAAGATAACAGAAACGAAAACGGATGGGATATATTTAGGTGGTGACTTTGGGTGAATTTAGAGTGGAAAGGGATTGGCGAATTATTTTATTAAAGAATACACGTTGGTGTTTGGTTTGCCTAGACATAAGACTCAGGACAAAATATACAAACTCTACAAAACTCTCACCACCAATCTCTTTCTTTATCTTTTCTTGACTCTATGATAAACATAAACATAAGCAAATGTTAGCCCATACATTTTTTCACTCTTTTTTATATACATTTTTTTGTACACTTTTGCTCTGCCATTGCTTAAACATTATTATATACATTCATGAGTGTTTATAGATACATCCCTACACTTGACTTTTATGTACTCGATTATTTACATCTAACTAATGACCCGATTTGAGGTGGGAACAAAATAACAATGGAGCTTATTGAGCTCTATTAGGGGTAATAAATTACTTCTTCCCCAATTCTTCATAAGATGAATACTACCATGAATCCCAATCGTCCCAAAACAGTATTTACAAGGATACGGACTTAGCAACCGTGTACTTAATAATTAACTTGGGTTAAAACAATAATGTACTAAATGTGAGTACATACAAGGTAGGCTAAGGTGATTTAGGTGTAACAATTGGTTCAAGGGTGACAATGCTCTTCATTAATAGTCCGGCTTAACCAGAAAATTACAAGAACCGTGAAAAGGATAGGCTCGGAGGGTTGTACTAGGGGTATCCTGCACTAAAAATGAGTGCATGGCAAGGGTGTGGGATAGTTATATGATCGGTGTGACCATAATAACAGTTACAGGTTTTAAACATGGGTTAATCCTAGTGCCTCTTTTCTAGCAAATCCTAATACTTACTATGCGGTCTCAGGATGCATCACAAAAACAAGTTCTAGAATT
>BQNB010157868.1:0-12167 GCA_026074375.1 Tanacetum coccineum
GCGGATGGAACTTTATGCTTCAATGGCAGGAGTTGGTTACCATGTTATGGCAACTTGAGGACTGTGATTATGCACGAGTTCCATAAGTCAAAATACTCTATTCATATGGGTTCTGACAAGATGTACCAAGATATGAAGAAGCTATATTGGTGGCCCAATATGAAAGCCGACATCGCCACCTATGTTAGCAAGTGTTTGACCTGTGCTAAGGTCAAGGCCGAACATCAAAGGCCATCAGGATTGTTGGTACAGCCCAAGATACCTGAATGGAAATGGGACAACATCACTATGGATTTTGTCACAAAGCTCCCTAAGACGTCGCAAGGCTACGACACCATTTGGGTGATTGTGGACCGACTCACTAAGTCTGCAATTTTCACACCAATGAGAGAGACTGATCCTATGGATAAACTTGCAAGAATATACCTAAAGGAGGTTGTCACGAGGCATGGAATACCTGTTTCAATCATTTGCGATCGCGACCTGAGGTTTACATCCAACTTCTGGAGGTCACTTCAGAATGCTTTAGGTACAAACTTGGATATGAGTACTGCGTACCATCCACAAACAGACGGGCAAAGCGAGAGGACAATTCAAACTCTCGAGGATATGTTGCGTGCTTGCGTGATCGATTTCGGAAAAGGTTGGGTTAATCATTTACCGCTAGTTGAATTCTCTTATAACAATAGCTATCACGCTAGCATAAAGGCCGCACCATTCGAAGCACTTTATGGTCGAAAGTGTCGTTCACCTGTTTGTTGGACCGAAGTTGGAGAAGCTCAAATCCTCGGTCCAGAACTAATTCAAGAGACGACTGAGAGAATCGTCCAAATCAAGCAAAGGATGCAAGCCGCTCGTGATCGACAGAAGAGTTACGCCGATCTGAAGCGTAACCGATGGAATTTCCATGTCGGTGGATATAGTTAAGCTTTTAAGTTTCCCTTGGAAAGGGTGTTCGTTTTTTGCAAATGGGGGAAGTTAAACCCCAGGTATGTTGGACCTTACAAGGTGTTAGAAAAGGTTGGAGAGGTTGCTTATAAGCTTGAGCTTCCAGAAGAGTTAAGCAGGGTTCACAATACATTTCATGCATCCAATTTAAAGAAGTGTTATGCCAACGAACCGTTATCCGTTCCGTTAGATGGACTTCATCTTGATGACAAGCTTTATTTTGTTGAGGAACCATTAGAAATCGTGGACCGTGAAGTTAAACGGTTGAAGCAAAGCCGAATCCCATTAGTCAAGGTTGAGGGAACTCCAAGGCGTGGTCCTGAGTTCACGGTGGAAATGAGGATCAATTCCGCAAGAAATTTCCATTCATCTCTTCGCAAAGACCGCACCGTAGTCAAAGGGCGCGTGCTAAGCCTGAGGACAAGGCTATTTAAGGGGGAGACTATAACACCTGGGTTGTAGGTCATTGACGTCTCTAATAAATCCACTATGTATTGTTAGTATGTAGCATCTTACTTTTAATCGTTATTGTTAAGATAAATCGCGTAAGCTAAAAATGATCAATCAATGTAAACGGGCATCAAACGATTAAATGTTTACATCAATCAAGTATTAAATAATTATTTTGAGAATAATTATGGTCTTTGTTCATATTATTTTTATCGGTTACGTAAAGTGGTTACGTTTCGCGATAAATTAAGTTTAGGTGTACCCGGAATCACCAAAAATAATCCTACGCTTCAACAAATACCCCTGATTGTACCCAATACTCAAAGTTTTATTAAATTTTACACCAGTAAATGTTGTTAGTCACTTTGTTCATTTGAAAAATAAATGAACACTTAAAGTATATACAAAATACACACTTTTGTGAAAAACTACAACAAGTAACTTTCATAAAATTCACTAGATATGTTGTTAGATATCAAAAAGGCTTCTAGAAGACCCCCCCTCCATATAGCCCACGGCTACAACAACAACAAGGCGACAAGGAGCACACAAATTACACCACTTAGCTTGTACATTCCTAGTCAATTAAACTTTGCCTTACCATGTTTCCCTTTGACCAAATTTGTCTTCCTTAAGACCATTGAAAGATGTCTTGGACTACTATCGCATTATTATGACATCTAAACTTTATATAATGCAAGTACTAGTGAGAGATATCACATACAACTCAAAACACTTAACTAGAAATCACAAAAACTCTCCTTTGGCTCTCATATAGGCCACGGCTCAAACACCCCATCTAAATAAATCCATACCAAATTTTCTTCAACCTATACAAGCCATTACACATCCATCCTAAGATATACTAAGATGTTTCCAAGCATTGGTTAACCATTTTCAAGTGTTGAAGCATAGAAAGTAAAATTAGGGTTTCAAACCTAATCTAGGGTTTTCTTGTTTGCAAGCTTGGTTTAAAAATCTAAACAAGGGTTTAGATTGTATTTCTCATCATCATACATCACTTTAAGGTTATCTATAAACCTTTATGTCTTTACTTTTCTCATTTTTAATAACAATTTTTATTTATAAGTGATTAGGTTCTATATAGTTAATACCATTTAATTGGGGTTTTAAACATGTTAAATGGATAACTTGCTTATGATTATGATTTTTAACACTTTTACATATGATATGTTATTGTTAATATCATGATAAAATGGACATAGAAGTATTGTACCTTGTTGATTTAGTGTAGAAATGGTTATATACAAAATTAGGGTTTTTAAAGTACTTAAGGAAAGTTATGTTTTCATGTGATGTTAATAACTGTAAATCTTGTTAACTTGGACATTTGGACAATATGTGGACTAAATAGACATATTTTAAGTAAGAACATTAATCTTCTTGGTATTAAAATACTTGTGTAATTTTAAGAAAAGTAAAAAATACATAAAACAAGCTTTATATAAAAGTATACATATTAAACATAAAGGGGCTGTTTGGATTTCGAAATACTAACAGTGGGTTTGTCATTTTATAAAGATAATACATCTCGTGACGATTCCAAGAAGGTAAGAAACTCGAAAAATAGATTAATAACGAAAAAGATACGCTAATTACGAGTTATACGGTATATTAAACGGATTTATAAAATAACTTTTATTAACTATTATACAAAAAACATAGCTTAAATCGGAGCTAATACGTATAAAATACGACGTTTTACAATAATTCGGTTTATAAAAGTAATTTTATAAACTATGAACAGTAAAAATGATCCACTATTGTCTTTGGAGACATTGTTTAAATTAGTCATTTTTGGTCTCCAAACACAACCTGCTGAGGCCTTAACAGCAGTGACCCTATTACCCTTAACAGTACTAACTGCTGTTTGCCCAACAATATTAACACCCTTTACTCTGACAGTATTAACTTTTTCATTTGAAATACTGGTGTTTGGTGCTGTTGATTTATGAAAAGGCCTTCTAATAGGTAAATGTGACTTATGAAAAGCATTTGTTCTTAATTTTGAAACATTCACTCTATTTGTATGGGTAGCAGTATTAACTGGTCTGAATGTACTAGTTGATGTTGTTGCTCTTAGAGAGCTTTGCTTGGCAGTACTAACTGGTACTCTTCCAGACCTTGTTAAGACTGCAGATGGAACAAATTTATTTTGATGATTTATTCTCTGAGCACTGTTCCAAACTGGTCTAATTTCCCTTTGACCAGTATTCTTTCCCATATTTTTCAAAACAGACTTTTTAGCCATTCTCTTTTCATGAAAATCACAGTCTTTTATTAGATGGCTGTAACTGCCACAAACAAAACAAGCTTTCTTTGTAAACCTAAATCCTAACCCCATTTTTTGAGTCATTTTCTCATTCCAATCTCTTCTATCTACCTTAGGATTTTGAGTGGTTATCCTAGGTTTTTCAGCTTGTTTAGGTTTAACAGATTCATTCCTAGCATTAGTAAACTCAATCCTTTTAAGACTAGGTTTGTCTGTTGCTTGCAAATCATTAGATTGAAAAATGTCCTCATCATCACTAACCCAATCTTAAATGATAACTCCACTAGGCCTAACAGATTCAACTCTAGGCATTTCTACACTAGTATTGCTAGTTTGAGAGATACTTGTTTCAACTTGAGACATACTAGCACTAGTCTTATTTGTTGTAGGCCTATAAACAGAATCATCCAATCCTGCAAAAGATAGGTCAGCTAGTGGAGGCATGTAGTTCCCAGTTAAAGGAGGAGGAACAACATGATATCTATTATCCTTTTTAAACCTATCATTTTTTGATTGTCATCTACATCACTTGAACGACTATCAAAGACACTATTAAAAAATTCACTACCACTTGAATTATTTTCATTCAATTGATTTCCATATCCTAGACCAATTTTATATTTAGAACTTAATTGACTATTAATCAGTTTATTTAAGTTTTTAGAAAATGTTTCAAATTGTTCTAGTTTAACTTTTAAATCATCTTTTTCTCTTAAAGTTTCATCTAACTATTTTTAAGTCTAGTGATAGCATTACTTTTGTCTTGTACTTCAAATTCTAAGACTGCAATCTTTTCTTCATAGACAGCTTCATTTTTTTGATGAACAACTAATCGTGCCTCTATAGATTCTAGGCCTAACTGATAAGCTATAATTTCTAGATTAGCCTTACTAAAAGTTTGTCGCTGTTCATCAAACTGTTTTTGAAGTTTTCATCAAAGGTCTTGTTGGGAAATAGATTGTAAAAGACTTAATACTGGTAGTATAACAGTTAAGTCTGGTAGTAATAGTTAGTTCTGGCAAAAAAAAAAAAAAAAAAAAAAAAAAAAAAAAAAAAAAAAAAAAAAAAAAAAAAAAAAAAAAAAAAAAAAAAAAAAACAAAAAAAATTTTTTATTTTTTATAAATTAAAATAATATATTTTTAACAAAAAAAACCCCCCCCCCCCCCCCCCCCCCCCCCCCCCCCCCCCCCCCCCCCCCCCCCCCCCCCCCCCCCCCCCCCCCCCCCCCCCCCCCCCCCCCCCCCCCCCCCCCCCCCCCCCCCCCCCCACCCCCCCCCCCCCCCCCCCCCCCCCCCCCCCCCCCCCCCCCCCCCCCCCCCCCCCCCCCTCGCCCCCCCCTCCCCCGCCCCCCCCCTCCCCCCCCCCCCCCCCCCCCCCCCCCCTCCCCACCCCCCCCCCGCTCTCCTCCCCCCCTCTCCCCCCCCCCCTCCCCTCACCCCGCCCCCCCCCTCCCCCCCCCCCCCACACAACACACAAAAAAAAAAAAAAAAACCCCCCCCCCCCCCCCCCCCCCCCCCCCCCCCCCCCCCCCCCCAAAAACACCCCACACAACCCCCCCAAATTTATTTTTTTTTTTTTTTTTTTTTTTATTATTTTTTTTTTTTTTTATTTTATTTTTTTTTTTTTTTTTTTTTTTTTTTTTTTTTTTTATTTTTTTATGGCCTGTGGGGGAACCGGGGGGGGGGAAAAAAAAAAAAAAAAAAAAAAATCATTTTCATTCAATTTGTATTCTCCGTATCCTAGACCAGTTTTATCTTTAGAACTTATTTGACTATTAATCAGTTTAGTTAAGTTTTTAGAAGATGTTTCAAACTGTTCTAGTTTAGCTTTTAAATCATCTTTTTCTCTTAAGGTTTCATCTAACTGATTTTTAAGTCTAGTGATAGCATTACTTTTGTCTTTTACTTCAAATTCTAAGACTGCAATCTTTTCTTCATAGGCAATTTCATTTTTCTGATGAACAACTAACTGTGCCTCTATAGATTCTAGGCCTAAGTGATAAGCTAGACAATTCTATATTTAGACTTTTACTAAGAGTTTGTCGCTGTTCATCAAACTATTTTTGAAGTTTTTCATATGTTTTCACACAGTTTTTAGAACAAGATTGTACCTCTGTGTCAGACCCTGAGGAGTTTGAAGTGTAGGCCATGAGAGCAAACTCAGTTGGTTCATCTTGAGCTATATAACTCCAGTCATATCCCAGTCCATCTTGGACAATCAAAGCATTGTCCTGAACAACCAATGCATCAGAGGTCTCCACTGGTACAGTCCTTCTGGTGTTGTCCCTGCTCCTATACCCTGCATCTCCATTCCTGTTCCCTTGATTTTTTGGTGCTCTACATTCCCTTGCAAAATGGCCCCTTTTATGACAGTTAAAGCATTCAACCTTAGTTTTATCAAAACCTACAGGTTCTTTGCCATTGAAGATTAACTTTCTTCCAGTCTTCTTATAAAATCGCTTAACTCTCATAGAAAGCATGGCCACCTGCCATTTAAGGTCCATTTCTTCCAAATCATCATGATCAATCTACTCTAGGTCTTTGTCATCCAGTTGTGGACTATTTGACTGATTAACAAAGAATAAGAACATTAGATCACCAGTATATGATGATGAAGAGGCTTGTCCCTGAGAATTATGTCTTGATGCAGTAGAAACACCATTAGCAGTATTAACTTCATTACTCCTGCTAGTGTCTTTTGTAGAGAGAAAGGCCACATTCTGAGAGTTTGAAGATGATCTAGAGGAACTTTTGATATCAGCTTCAAACATTATTAGGTTATTGTATAGATCATCAATATCCAAATCATCTAAACCCTCTTTATTCCTCTTAAAAATTTCTGATTTGAATCTTCATTAGAAACAGCTACACCATGAACTTCTAGTAGGCTGATAAGTTTTTGAAACATATCATATGCTTTATCTAGGGCTTTTGTGTCAGATACAGAAAAGTTTTCAAATTGTTGCTTCAAGACATTCTTCTACATCTTATTGGATTCAACATTCCCACTAAACCTACTCTTGATAGCAGCCCACAAAGTCTTTGCATCATTTATTGCATGGAACCTCAGTTGATACTCATCAGGAATAGCCAAAAGCAAAATGCTTTTAGCTTTTCTTTCTCTTTGTCTTTGTAATAGTGCTTGAGCAGTCTTTGGAGGTACTTCAGTTTCAACACCTTTTTCATCAGTTGTTACTTGTATAGGACCATCACCATTCAAGATCACTTGCCACAAACTATAATCTGTGTTAGTGAGATATTGCTCCATCCTTATACTCCAAAGGGTATATTCACCCTTCTTGAGGATATGAAGTTTTACAGTAGACACCATTTGAGGAGATTCTACTGGTGCTATTTGTGTTGCAAGTTCTTCACCAGATATTATGTATTTTAGGAAGAGATCTAGATCTGATAAAGTTCTTCTTATTTAGAGTTTCTCCCCAAGCTCTGATACCACTTGTGAAATCCCAAATAAATAGATCTTCTTAGCTTGTTAAAGCTTAGTTAACCTGGATAAATCCAAATTAACTATAAGAGAAACTATGATTGTGAATACTACAAGTTATGCGGAATCTAATACTAAGAAGAACAATGAATACTAAACTTGAATATATTGATTGCAAATATTCTACCAAGGTTACAGAATAACTAACTATGAGATATGTGTTCTCTATGAAAATTGATATATCTCTAACTATGCTGTAGGGTTCTTTTTATACAATAAGGAAAATCCTAATAGGCTTACAAGACGCGTTAAGTGATCATGCATATCTATTCCTAATATCTCTCATACATATCACATAAATAGTACTAACTTCTTATACTAACAGTACTAATAAACTAACATTTTGTACTGGCAGTACTAACAATAACTAACAGTACTAACTATTACAACTAGCAGCACTAATTACTTAGTCTATTTCTTTAGTCTTTAGCAACAGTATCAATCTTGAACCAGCAGTAGTAAAGTAGTACTGGCAGTAGTAACTCAAAATTCCCAATAACAAGCCATCATTAAAACCCGGAGTTGGATTTTCCAGTGTTGCAAAACAAGGTCTACAAGGCCGATTAATCACCGATTAGATGCTACAAGGACACCAACCTTGCCGATTAATGTAACAAGGTCAAACAAATAGGTCAACCGTGGTCAACGACGATCAACAGTGGTCAAACTTGCCGGAAACCTTCTAATCTTGTCAGAAGTACCTAAAACTCACCGTAAACTTGTTTTGATCACTTATATTAACTGTTTAAATCTATTACAAGTTGTTTTTTAGAAAAAAACTTGCCTATAATATCTAAAACTCGACAAAAATACACAAAACTTGCCGAAAATACCCAAATTTTGCCAAAAATGCCAATCTGATTAATTGTTGATTAATCTACCGCCCGGCTAACGATTCACGATTTTTGCAACCTTGGGATTTTCAAAGCCAAACTTTAGATCAAAATCTCCACCACCTATAAGAGTTAATAATAATTATCCTCATCCTAAGACACCACAACCAAAAAGGAACGTTGGTCGACAAAACCAACCTCATGGTTTTCCCATAACTTAAAACTATTTCCAACGTCAAGGTTACATGCCATGGGAAATGTGTCTTCCATTTCCACATCGTAACCAATTGCATCAAATGCAAAGGATGTTTAGCACTAAAAACTTTAGACCCATGAGATATTAGGGACCAAATGTTTGAGTTATTGTATTATATAAATAGATATGCCTTGGAGTCTACTTAGAGCCCGATGAGTGGATAAAGGATAACGGATGCTCTAAACACATGACAGGTAACCAAAAGCTCTTCTTAAGCTACAAAGCATACAACAGAGGTAATGTTATTTTTGGTAGCTATCTTCGCGGTAACATCATTGGCAAAGGTACAATTTCGAATGACTCTCTAAAAGTAGATAATGTAGAACATGTAGATAACTTAAGATTTAACTTGCTAAGTGTAGGACAAATATGCGATAATAAGTGTAGTGTAACTTTTTTAAACATGATAGTGAAATCACTAAGGATGGTAAGGTTATAGGTAGAGGTATTAGGAAGAAAGGCTTATATGTGATGAAATTAGGAAATAAGCTAGAAGATAAAATTTGTCCTGCAACGATTAATGAAAACTCCACGTTGTGGCATAGAAGATTAGGTCGCTAGTATGCGTCTCATTCAATCATTAGCATCTAAGAAATTAGTTAGAAACTTACCTAAGCTTAAGTTTGATCAATATTTCTGTGATGCTTGCAAAATTAGAAAACAAGCTCACACTAGTCATAAAGCTAAGTATATAGTCTCAACGACTAGATGCTTAAAACTCTTTTATATGGATATCTTCGGTCCATCCGCCATATGGAGTTACGGAGGAAACCGCTACACCTTAGTCATAGTAGATGACTACTCGAGGTATACTTGGACTAGATTCCTTAAAGATAAAACCGAAGCCTTTGATCAATTCGAAATATTTAGTAAGAAAATTTAAAACTAATTATGATGTACAATAGTGTCAATATGAAATTACCACGGTAGAGAATTTGATAATGAAGTGCAATTTGGAGAGTTTTGTAATGCCAATGGTATTACACATAACTTCTCGGCTCCACGCACTCCACAATCAAATGGCGTGGTAGAAAGGAAAAATAGGGCACTACAAGAAATGAGTAGAACAATGCTGAATGAACAATCGTTACCTTAAAAGTTTTGGTGTAATGCCGTAGATACTTCAACATACATTCTCAACCGAATCCTAATTAGAGTCATCCTAGGAAAAACACCTTATGAACTCCTGCAAGGTAGGAAACCTACTCTTGATTATTTTAGAGTGTTTGGAAGCAAGTGCTTCATTTTAAACACTAAAGACTACCTCACTAAGTTTGACCAAAAGTCATACGAAGGTGTCTTTTTAAGTTACTCCCAAAATAGTAAAGCATACATCATCCTTAATAAACACACTAGGAAAATCGAAGAATCACTCAATGTGACATTTGATGAAACTCCCCTACCTTATAAGACATCACCCTTGGTGGATGATGACTTAGATGAAGAAGAAGCAATTAAGGTTACTATAGCACCCCCATTTTTGACATATAGCAGCGGAAGCTAATCCGGGGTATTATTTCATAGTACAACAGTCATAATCACAGAAAACGACTCAAAAGAGACGTTTTTAGAAGATAAGTTATCATTCATTATTTCATCAGAGTTTTTACAAAATAGAGGTCCCAAAATCTACATGATAACATAAAGTTTGAATGATAACAGTTTAGCCATCTTCAAGTCCGTGCCACTCCGTGCCATAAGTTGCTCAAATACTTGAGATAAACATGCTAAAAAGGTCAACATAATGGTTGAGTGAAATTCATAGGTTTATGTTAAACAGTTTGAATACAAGTCAATAGTGGGTTACGTTGTTACACACCCATAAGTGTAATAATTGCAATGAGTATAATTATTATAGAAAACAGTATTATTTCCCTAAGCTTATGACATCGAGACCTTGAGATAGTCAATAATCACAATTAGTTGCCCCAACGGGTGCCTTTGCCAAACACCCGCATAGTGATTCAAATGAAGTGCGTTTGGTTACCAGAATGTGTAGGTACACCAACGGGGGAGTTTAGTCCCAAATAGATCTATTCACAACATTCGCGCTTACTACGAAAAGTAATTAACGGTTCATGATAGTGGGGTCTTAATGGCAAAAGTAAAGACTTAGGCAATAATATATCAGGATAGCATACAGTTGGAAAAACACTCGTATTCATGGTTTATAACATGTATCCCCCTCACGGGTTTATGAAAATATTAGAAGATTTAAAATGTGAGGCTATGAACTCACCTTAACAGGGAAAATCTTATTTATGGCAAAAGTATATCAAGTGAAAGTAACGGCCTCGTCATGCAACTTAGGGTAATATGTCAAGTCTTAGTGTGATGGTTTATATTTCAAAACTTTATAAAGTATAACGTATTACTTTGATTTATTAATTTATGGAAATATTGTATCACTGTTCGGGCCATCATAATTCAGAGGTCATGTAGTAAACGTTTGAGGAGCCAGGACACTTTAAATCGTAAATCCAGCAAACTCGTCAAAACGTATACCCAAATGAAACTCCTCACATGAAGCTCCCTAGTAACGTGATACGATAAAATTTTAAGTTTCTTCAAAAGTTAGTCGATGATAAATTACGTTAAATATATAACGTAATTGTTTTATAATGCGTCGATCGATGATTAATAACGATTAATGTGTCGGGTTTTAATAAAATCGAGTTGTATAATATTAATATATATTTTTATAGTTTATATAAAAATATTATATTTTATATTTTTAAGTTTGCAAAAATGGCAATATATACCCTCAATTTATAAACTTTTACAAGTTTAGTCCTTTATATATAAAGTATATATAATTTAAACCTTTAACTTTAGAACTTGGCAAGATAGGTCCTTATAGTTATAACTTTGGAATAATGACATTTTCAGCCCCTTTAGTTATAAGTTTCAGAAAGTTATGATATATACCCTTTGCATGGAAATAATTTACAAATCAAGTCCAAAAAGTCATGCAAGCTTATTTTAGGGTTTTAAATGATATTTGCAGGTTATAGCTTATTAGAATAATCAAAAACAAGATGTTCTAACGTAAAAAAAGTTTAGAAAAAGGATTCGTTAGCTAGAAAATCAAAACGGGTCGTTTTTAGGGTTTTAATAAAAAATGCATGGGTTTGAGGATTCAAGGCTTTAACAAGAGTTCATATATGATCTTAAGAGTATTATGAACATGCTAATACAGATTATAAGATTATTGAAAAAGATTTTGAGCTTACTTGAGCTAAAATAGGTCAAAATGGGGTTTTTGGTTTCGTACGCCTAGTAACGACTTCAAGGGTTCCTTTCTCTTGATTCTT
Organism: Tanacetum coccineum; assembly: GCA_026074375.1. Classification (NCBI taxonomy): domain Eukaryota; kingdom Viridiplantae; phylum Streptophyta; class Magnoliopsida; order Asterales; family Asteraceae; genus Tanacetum; species Tanacetum coccineum. Next base: position 11,600 of record BQNB010157868.1, read on the forward strand.
AGCTTCTATTCTGAGCTTAGGGACTTCACTTGATCCTTCTTGATCTGATTTAAGACTCCATTGTTGTATTTGATGAGTTTTGAGGTGTGTTTGAATGGTTGCTTGGATTCAGCTATATATAGGGGTGAAACAAGCCTTAGTGCCTAAGTTTACTTGATGTAATGGATCTAGGGCTGTAGATTAGTAACCAATGAAGCCTAGTGGTGAGTCTTGAGAGCTAGGAACTAGATATAAAAGGTGTAAGGGTGTGGCATGGTTTCGGTTAACAAAGAGGTGACAAGGAGGTGATTTTTCAACTTCGTGGCTAAGGGAGGTGAATAAGGTACTTGTAAGGTGCTTGTGTGGCTGCTAGTGAGGTCATGGTGAGGTAATAGTGGTGCTAGGGTGCTAGGTTGGGTTTAAAATGGGTCAAAATAAAAGAAAAGGGGTACCGGGTTGGATTTAGTTTCGGCTTAGAGTTTTGGACTTTAAATTTGTGGATTAGGGTTAGGATTAGGGATAGATTAGGGTTTAGGATTAAGATTAGTGTTAGAATTAGGGTTTAGGATTAAAGTTTAGGGCTTAGTTT
>BQNB010157870.1:2022-15100 GCA_026074375.1 Tanacetum coccineum
AGCTTAAAAACTTAAAAAGCTAAACTAGACTCTAAGACTTTAAGGACTTATAAAACTACTTATAATCTGTATATTTAAGCTATAAAAACTAGGATTAAAAGCTAAAATTAACAAATTAAGATCCTAAAATTCCTAAGTACTGTTTTTGGTGTTTTCAGGGTTTTTACTAACTTTGACAGATAATTTAAACTAGGAAAATGAGCTAAAAAATAATATTAAAGGCTTAATCTATAATAAGCTATAACTAAACTTAATCTTACTTGAATTTAAAAACCTAAATCCTAATTTTACTTAACTAATGACTAAACTAAAAGTAGCAGTACAAACTGTGACAGCAGTACTAACCTTTTGGTTAGTACTGGTGCACTTTGCACAAGTGCAACACTATAGTGCAGGTTTCCTTAAGGGAACTCCTGCACTTAAACACACTCCAATAGAGTGTATAAACACAATGCAAGCAAGATCTAAGCCTTGGAGGGCTTAGATCAAAGTTTCACAAGTGAAATTTAGAGAAAATTTCCCCTGGTGCTAGAAACACTAAATATAAGACATAACTTTTTAAATTTTGAAACCTAATTCTTTAAAACTGAATGAAAACTAATTTTAAATAAAAACTTAGCTGACTCAAGCAAATTGCACAAGTGAAATTGACTTTTAGAGGTCAAAGTGCACTAAACCAAACACCCCTTTAAAGTATTGGCAGGTTTTAGTTAAAGCTAATTTTGCAAATCTAATTAACAAGTATTTAATACCAGATAAAAACTAGCTTAAAACAAACTTAATTAACAAGACTTAACAACTAAATAAGCATTAATCTAAGATCTATACTATTTTACTATATTTTTGGTTTTTTAGAGGTTTTTAAGACAAATATATGAAAGACTAAGATCTAAACTAATTTAATCAAAAACAGATAAGCAACTATGAATATTAAGCTAGTTAAGGCATAAATAAACACTAATAAGCAACTTTAATAAGCAAATAAGCAATAAGCAAGTATGTAGTGAAAATTTAAGCTAGAATTGAAAATGAACAAGAAATTTAAAAGTAAAACTTACTTTATCCTCTAGCTAAACAAGAGGTCCAATAATGGCAGCTACAAGCTCCCTAGCTTATTAATAAGCTAGGGTATAAGTCCTTGGGATCTCTTCCAAGTTAAGATCCCCTTCCAAAAGCTCTAATCCAATAAGATCCATGATAGATTTAAACTGATTTAAGGTTTAGGTAAGATTAATACTGAATTCAATAAGCTCTATTTCAGCTTATAGACTAAAAGAGCTTACCAACATTGCTTATGAGTAGCTTATTTTATATTCACACGGAAAGCTTGGTTAACTTATTAAAGACAGCTGCTTATACATTAAAAAGAAACTTTGAGGAACGCTTACACTACAGAAAAACTAAATTACTTCAGTAAGAGAAAAGGCACTTTGCTTCAGTACTTTTAAACGAGACAAGTTACATTAGATGTACTCTTCACATCTCACATACATTTATATGGTTAGAGACACATTACGAATTTACGGAAGATGTTGTCTACTACTAAACTTTAAGCTACTACCTAAAAACTAAAAACTATCTCGTGTGTGTGAGAAGTGAGGTCCTATTTATAGCCTGCCAAGGATCCTTCTAGCCTCTTGAGCTCATTCCCCTTTTATTCAATCTCTGCCTTCCATTTCCTTTAATCATTTGATCTATGTTGTGGGACGTTGGATCAAATTGTGCACAATTAAGGATTGCCAGCGTGGCATTCCTTTGATGTGACGTTTGTGCTAGTTTTGTGAGTGTTTTAGCACAAAAACCCACATAACTTTGTGCTTTCTCCATTGTTGACGTGGCCTTTGATTGAGAGAGGGCTTAAGTGATCCATGATTTGACTGATATGACCTCGCCATTGTGCTTAAAAGCTCTTGAATTGACTTCCTTGCCCATTAATTTGGAAAACCCCTTTGATTTTGACCTTGGGTAAACACGAGGAAGATGGGTGAACAGTAAATGGGTTTGGCGCCCATTTTTAGACAGTTAAAATTGTTACAAGTTTTGGGATTTTACACTTTTGGCCCTTGTCTTCTCTTTTCCCTTTTTCAAGTTATAAATAACTTTCGGGATTTGCAAAATTGGCCCTTGTGGACTTTAATTGACCATGATTGACTGTCTTTGACTGAGGCTTGACATTTTTGGCTTCGGCTTTGAACTCTTCTGATTCTCGTGTCCATGCTTGCTTGATTTTGACTGAATTTTTGTGATTTTTGTCTTATCCGTACCTGCACACATAAAACACAAATACAAGCATATTTTTGCCATTTTTGGTTTGTTTTGGGTTTAATTGGGTCATTTTAGGTACAAATGGATATGTGTATTCTACACTTATCAGTATACATAGCTATAAATTCGGCATATGTATGATACATATGAAAATATTTTTTATAACTTTATGTATAGGGTATAAATGTGGTATTGTTAAAGCGAAAAATTATTTTTTGTGGTTCCAGGTATGCCAAAACTTACTTTAATCGCAAACGTAATAATTTACGTAACCAATAAAAATGAAATATAAAAAGTTGATTATTACTTTCGTAAAAATAATATATTGCTTGTTTGGCGAAAACTTTAATTCGTTTGGTGTCCGTTTACGCTAATTGTTGATTTTTTTAGTTTACGCGATTTAACTATATATAATAAGAATTAAAAGTAAACGTGTACGAAACTAAAATAAAATAAATGGTGAAATTATGACGAAATAAATAGCGTCATAAAATGACCTGAAAATACGGAATGTTACAATTTTATCAAAGCTTGATTTGTTACTACGTGATTTGAGGTCGTTGAATACCTATATCTGAAACCGTGAATTTTGGACATGATTGTTTTACTTTGGACACAAGTGTTTTTCAAATTGTATGCTATCTAGATTATTGCCTGAATGCTATTGTCTAAGAGCCATGAATTACTGGTGCAAATTCCGTTATATTACGATTACTGGTGCAAATCCGTTATAATTACGATTACTGGTGCAAATTCCGTTATATTACGATTACTGGTGCAATTCCGTTATATTACGATTACTGGTGCAATTCCGTTATATTACGATTACTGGTGCAAATCCGTTATAATTACGATTACTGGTGCAATTCCGTTATAATTACGAACTCGGGTGCAATTCCTTTATAATTACGAATACGGCTTCGATGTCATGATCTTAGTGCAATAATACTTGTTTTGGACTTCGGAATATGTACTTAGTCCACCATTACTTAAGTCTTGTGGTCCACTTTTAAATACTTGTTGATTTTATTAAATCACTATTTGTATTTCCTAAATACTGCTTTGAAATACTGTAACGCTACTTTTTTTCTGAAATATCTCTTAAATTATTTCAATGCTGCTTTTACTTAAACCTATGAATTCACCAACTTATTGTTTGACGTTTTGCATGTATTTTTCTCAGGTTTACTTTTTGCTAGTGGAGCATTGGGAGCATTCGAGTCGCGCGGATATATATTTTTGAAAGCTTAATAACTTGAGTACCATTTGACAAACGTTTTAAACAAAATGTTTTGCATTGCATTATAAATGGAATCATTTGTAAACTCTGATTTAATATATCGAATGTGAAATTTATATTAAACGTCTCTTTTGAGGTCGTTTTCTGTGACTTGTCCCTTGTGCCTTGAAGTCGCACCCCGATTTACCATTTACCGCTGCCGACAGATATTGTGTGGTGACAGATTTGGTAATCAAGCTGAAGTCATAGAGAAACTAGGTCCTTTCCAAAACCTAGAGCTAGACCATTTTTTCAAAATATAGAGTATCTTCTTGTTTTATCCGATATCCGCACGCGCTTACTCCTAGGTAACTTATATGCTCTCTTTTGCATCTCTGATTCTATTACATGGGTAACGAGCATTTAATATTTGACTATGATTTCGCTCTCTTATGTCTATCTTATAACATCTTACTATTTACCTTATATCGGCCCGTTATATAAATATTGATCATTCTGATTTTCGTATACTTCCTGATTTCTCATTTACTCCATTTGAGGTTGATACTGGTATTATATAAGGATACCTATACTTATGGGTTAATTTCTTCTTGATCTCTTACGATTAACTTCAACCATTTATGCGACTTTACTTTATTCCCTTTTGTTGACGTTTTGCATGTATTTTCTCAGGTTACTATTTTGCTAGTGGAGCATTGGGAGCATTCGAGTCGCGCAGATATATATTTTTGAAAGCTTAATAACTTGAGTACCATTTGACAAACGTTTTAAACAAAATGTTTTGCATTGCGTTATAAATGGAATCCTTTGTAAACTCTGATTTAATATATCGAATGTGAAATTTATATTAAACGTCTCTTTTGAGGTCGTTTTCTGTGACTTGTCTCTTGTGCCTTGAAGTCGCACCCCGATGTTACCATTCTGCTGCCGTCCGATTTTGAGGGTGTGACACATGTGTTTGAAAACGTTTTTGGATTGGATTAACAATGCATAACAACAATTTTATTATGTTCCTAACGTGAGTGATTTAAAAATAAAATTGTGGTTTTTATTCATAATCAATTTTTTAACAAATTCACAAATGTATGCAAATCCTATATCTACGGGAAGCATATTAGTTATACATTGTATCCTATTACTCTTAATTGTACAAAATTGAAAGAAAACATAAAAATCCTTAATTTCAATTTTTGGTGTTCATCATGAACCCTAGATTCAAATTGAAAGAAAATAGATGAAATGACTTACAAATGATGATCTTTGTGAATATTAGGATTGATTATTAGTGTTTGATTTGATCTCAATTGATTGTTTTTAATGGTTGAATTTAGGTTTTGGTGGGTTTTGGGTCGTGTCGTCGTGTGCAGCAGTAAGGGGGTGGTTTGTTATTCTGTTTTGAATTTATTTGTTTAAAAGTGTTTTTCCATATATGGTCCTGCTGATGGCGGTCCCATATCTCCTGGCAGTCCCAAATATATTCGGGGAGCCGCCTATATGGGGCCGCCCACAGTAAAGGGTTTTTTGATTTTGAGTTTTTGACCAAAATTTAAAACAAAAGGAGTGACCATTTTTAATTTGCATTCCCGAATTAAAAATCTTAAAGTACTCGGGATGAATGTGTTCAAGTTGCACGCCACGGAGTGGAAAGCACGAAAGAATCGAACAAGAAGAAGGAGAACGGAAACATAAGGATTATGGAATGTGTTTCATCAATCCCTAAACCAAGAACGTAGAACGTATAAAAGGTTTAGTAAGGATGTCGGCGATAGTTGCGACGGACGACACTTTTTTCGATTGAGATATGTCCTTTTCTAAACATTATCGAGAATAAAGTAGGTGACGGTATTTCGATGTGTTTGGTACCAGAATGTTGCACCGTTTTTGCTAAGTCAATCGCAGTGCCTTTGTTTTTCGCACATGAGGGAACGGTCGACTGAGTCGTACGTCGTAGTCGATGAGAGCTTGTTTCATCCATAGTGCTTGTTGACATGCCTTTCTGGCGCTTACGTATTCGGCTTCGGTAGTGGATATAGCAAGAGTGGTTTGTTTCTTCGAGAACCAAGATGTCAAACAACATCCCACGAACGTACAAATACCGCTAGTGCTCTTTCGGTCCACATAATCTCCCGCATGATCAGAGTCGGCATATACTACGGTTTCTATGCCGGTCTTCTTAGGATACCATAATCCTAAGTGCGTAGTTTCTTTAATGTATCAGAAGATACGTTTAACCGCTTCAAGGTGAGAGGTTTTGGGAGCCTCTTGAAAGCGGGCACAAAGGCAGACACTAAACATGATATCGGGCCTACTTGCCGTTAGGTATAATAAACTACCTATCATGCCTCGATACTTGGTACTATCTACCGACTCACACTCTTCATCTTTCGTAAGTTTAGTATCGGAGGACATGGGGGTTTTCATTGGTTTAGAATCTTCTAGACCAAATTTCTTAAGCATTTCTTTAATATACTTAGATTGATTAAAGAATATACCGTCTTCCATTTGTTTAATTTGTAATCCAAGGAAGAAGTTAAGTTCACCCATCATGCTCATCTCGAACTCGTCATGCATGATTTTGGCAAATTCATCACACATGTCTTGACAAGTCGAACCGAATATAATGTCATCGACATATATTTGAACAATGATGAGATTTGAACTTTTCTTCTTAGTAAAAAGAGTGTTATCTACCATTCCTATTTTATATTCATGTTTAATAAGAAAAGCTTTTAATCTATCATACCAAGCTTTGGGTGCTTGTTTAAGACCATATAAAGCTTTCTTTAATTTATAAACATGATCTGGTTTTTCAAAATCAATGAATCCCGGAGGTTGTGCCACGTATACCTCCTCATTGATAAAACCGTTCAGGAATGCACTTTTTACATCCATTTGGAATAATTTAAAATCTAAGGCGCAAGCATAGGCTAATAATATCCTAATAGATTCAAGTCTAGCAACCGGGGCATAAGTTTCATCATAATCGATGCCCTCTTGTTGGTTGTAGCCTTGAGCAACTAACCTAGCCTTATTTCGAGAAACAATACCGTTCTCGTCTAACTTATTTCTAAATACCCACTTAGTTCCTATGATTGTCATATTCCTAGGTTGAGGAACTAACTCCCAAACGTCGTTAGCAACGAATTGATTTAATTCTTCTTGCATGGCGACTATCCAACTTTCATCTCCTAATGCTTCATTCACATTCTTAGGTTCTATAGTTGATATAAAACAAAAGAAGTTACTTTGGTTTTGGGCTTGTGACCTAAGGGTTCTTTGGTTAAGGTTTCCTATGACATTTTCTAATGGGTGGTTCCTAGATTCCTTAATGTTGATTATTTCATCAACCTCTAAAGTTTCATCCATAATGTCATTTTCTAGGTTTTTCTTTTCGGTGACCTTAATTTCTTCTTCTTCATCTAAGTCACCATCTACCAAGGGTGATGTCTTAAAGGGTGGAGGAGTTTCATCGAATGTCACGTTAAGTGATTCTTCGACTTTCCTAGTATGTTTGTTTAGAATGATATATGCTTTACTATTTTGAGAATAACCTAAAAAGACACCTTCGTATGACTTTGGGTCAAACTTGGTAAGGTAGTCTTTTGTGTTCAAAATGAAGCACTTTCTTCCAAATACTCTAAAATGATCTAGCGTAGGTTTTCTACCTCTTAGGAGTTCATAAGGTGTTTTTCCTAGAATGACTCTAATGAGAATTCGGTTGAGAATGTATGTTGAAGTGTCTATGGCGTTACACCAAAACTTTTGTGGTAATGATTGTTCATTTAACATAGTCCTACTCGTTTCTTGAAGTGTTCTATTTTTCCTTTCGACCACGCCATTTGATTGAGGAGTGCGTGGGGCCGAGAAGTTATGAGTAATACCATTGGCATTACAAAACTCTCCAAATTGCACCTCATTATCAAATTCTCTACCGTGGTCGGTTCTAATTGACACTATTGAACATCCTAATTAGTTTTGGATTTTCCTACTAAATATTTTGAATTGATTGAAAGCTTTGGTTTTATCCTTAAGAAATCTAGTCCAAGTATACCTAGAGTAGTCATCTACTATGACTAAGGTGTAGCGGTTTCCTCCGTAACTCCGTATGGCGGATGGACCAAAAAGATCCATGTAGAGAAGTTCTAAGCATCTAGTCGTTGAGACTATGTTCTTAGCTTTGTGACTAACGTGAGCTTGTTTTCCAATTTTGCAAGCATCACAAAAATGTTGATCAAACTTAAGCTTAGGTAAGTTTCTAACTAATTCCTTAGAAGCTAACGATTGAATGAGACGCATATTTGTATGACCTAATCTTCTATGCCACAAGGTGGAATTCTCATCAATCATTGCTAGACAAATTTGATCCTTTGGCTTATTCCTAATTTCATCACATATAAGTATTTCTTTCTAATACCTCTACCTATGACTTTACCGTTCTTAGTGATTTCACTATCATGTTCATAGAAAGTTACTTTACACTTATTATCACATATTCAATTTGTCCTATATCTCAGCAGTTAAATCGTAAAGTTTATCAACATGGTTCTACATATCTATTTTGAGAGAGGTCATTTAGAAATGTTACCGTTTTCCAATGATGTTACCGCGAAAGATTTACTAACGCAAGGAAATGACATTGCGTCTCCTTGTATGCTGGTAGAAGTGAAGGAAGAGTTTTCGCGTTACCGTCTTTGTTTAGAGCATCGCTATCCTTGATCCATTTATCTGGGCTCTAAGTCGAACTCCAAGGCATATCTATTTATATAGGCAAATAACTCTAAACATTAGGTCCCCAATTATCTCATGGGTCCAAAGTTGTTAGTGCCAATCCATCCCTTGTCATTTGGATGCAATTAGTTTGGGATGTTGAGAATTGGAAGAACATTTCCCATGGCATGTAACTTTGACGTGGAAAGTTATTCCAAGTTACGGGAAATCCATGAGGTTGGTTTTGTCGACCAACATGTCTTTTGTGGTTGCGGGAGTTTTAGGACGAGAAAAGATTATTATTGACACTTCTTAGGTGAGGTTGTAGTTTAGTCGTTCTAGAAATGAGTTTGAAGAATCCATGTCCGGGTTTAGATAATGGCTTATAGATCGGCCCTCGTAGGTTTGGGGTTACTAGTCGGCAGGGTTCTGTGTCATAATTATTATTACTTCATTGTCCACCTGAGCAACGGGAACTTTGTCTTTGTTTACAACTATTATGTTTTGTCTAGGACCCAAAATGGAATTTTTTGAAATGATAACAGCTTTTTCTGCAGATACAAGCATTACTGGCTTGGCGGTCCCGTGATTTGTGTATTTTTTTTGGGGGGCCGCTCAGAAACATTAAGAGGGCCGCCAATATTTATGGACCTTCCATCAGGGGAGACGGCATTTCTTGTGAGCGTTTGACAAATTTATTTCTTAGTTCTACTAGATGATGAAGCTTCAAATGAATTAAACCTAAAACCTATTTATCACCGGAGGGTTTTTGATTACCTTAACATTTCATTTAAGCAATGTGTCACTCTTTTAAAAGTTGTTTAATCTAGTTAGAGTTCGCATCTTTGAGTTTTTCATTCTCAATTTTAAGTACATGCACTTTCTTTACACATATAGGGGATCAACTCGCCTGTTTGTGTGTCTTGAGTGCAGTGATGAAACTAAATTTACTACTTTTAATTCTCTAAGCTGTTGTTCGTAGAGCCGAGGTCTGAGGTAGGGCGTTTGTAGAGCATTTTTTGGTTTTTAGTGATTTTATCTTTAGACTCATTTTGCATAACTTATCATATCTCGTGGTCTTAAGCTATATCATTTAATTGTTGAGTTTTCAATCACTTAAAGTAAGAGATTGAGTCGCGTACACATACCTTACTTGATGCGTAAGCTATAAGACACGTGTCATCTTTGACCATTTTTTTATTATCTTGTCGCTGTCGCACCGCGTATGTGCTCTCCAGAGCCCTCGACAAAGCTCTTTAGGTTATTTCTTTTGGGGTTTTGGACAATATCCTCCAATAAGATGATTTGGGTCGCACATCTCAAAGATTTTCTATCACCTTTGCCGTTCTTGTCATCACAACTTATTTGGAACGCCTTTTATTCGTTTATTGAGGGTTGTCTTACGAATCTACCTCTTCTCTTAAAGAACTTCTTGAAGTCTCTTACCGCCATTGGTAACTTCGTCTTATTCACTACGGTAGTCGTCGAACAATTCTTATCACTAGATTTCTTTCTTAGCCTTGTAGAGAAGAGATTTTCTTTTTAACCTTTTTCTTTGATTGTTTTCAGAATCTTTCTTGATGATCATTTCGTGAACCTTGAGGTTCCTGATTAGTTCATCGAGAGATAGTGACGCTAAGTCTTTCGACTCTTCAATCGTCGTGACCTTTGCTCTCCATTTAGAATGTAGAGCTCTAAGAAACTTCTTTACGTAGTTCTTACTAGAATAACCTTCATTAAGACTTTTTAAGAACTAGTATAATAATAGTTAGATGTTGAATCTGTGTTAGCAAAAGCACTTTATCTATAGACTCGTCTTCGGAAGTGTGGAAGGTGGTTTATATTGTTGAAACCAAAAGGTCAATCTTATTATCTTTGACTTGGCTATTACACTTGAGGTTGTGATTTAACAAAAGTTTTCAAGATATTCTTTGCCGTATTATCACATGAAATTCTTTCATATTATTTTTCTAAGGCAAACTTTGTAAACACACATTTTGGCTTCAGTGTTTCTCTGCAAGCGTGTTTTCTTTTAAGTATCATTTCGGTTGTTTTTCAAAAGGGATAAGACCTCATCTAATTTGGTTTTGATTTTGTACAATAGGTTGAAAAATCACCATTGGTAATAACATGCGCTCGAAAGTCTGAGATCTTTTGATTTTAACATATGTCTCTGAATCTATTTTTCTAATAAAATAAAAACATATCACTTTCAGAGAGTGGTGGTCTTTGCCATAGATAAAGCCCTTCTATGATATTTATCGGAATCCATTAGATTCGAACCAAGCTTTAAAATTAGATAATATGTTAGAATGAAAATCTTGAGTGACCTTGCTCCTGTACCAATTATGGAAATTAGGGAAGGGGGGGTTGAATAGTTTATTAAGATTATTTTGCGTTTTTTAAGAAAGTTTACTTTAAAGGTGTAATGTTTTTGATACGAGGTTAAGTTTATGTTCAATCAAATCACAATATGAACAGAAGCAATTAACTAATCTAAACTAAAACACTAGATAACTACAATAATGAAGGTTGGTAGTTGAGATAAGGAAAGAAGACAACCAAACCAAGAACCACCAAGATTTGTATAGTGGTTCGGCTATGAAGCTACCTCTTGCCCTACTCCACTCCAGGAGTATCCGACTGCGAAGATTTTCCACACTATGCTCAACAAGTCTCCCTATTAGCAGAGAAAATTGTTTTAATGTCGCGTTACTTTATTTTCCGCCACCCAAGCTAATGTCGGTCTTAACTTAGCTAGAGAAACCAATCTACAACTTCTACAGATGGTATACACTCTACAATATCTTACCTATCGGATCTACACATATCGCGTGAATCACACAATCTACCAATATTAATTATAATAGAGGTTTGGTATCTTCGAAGAAAAGAGGATGAGATCACTAATTAACACTTTACTTCTTGACGATACAGTGGTTTCTTCTCTTGCACTTTGAATTGAGAGGGAAGAGATGAGAAGAAGAGGGGATTAGATCATTTGAAACCAAGACTAAGTATGTTAGTGTGATCAAGAGTTTTAGTAGAGAGGAAAGCATGGTTTATAGATGAGAAGAAAAGAGTGATAAATAATGTTTCGTTGCAAAGAGGAATTATTTTTTGCTGGGAATAGAGCAGTATTTATAGGTAGGGAATACCTCCAATCGGTTTCATCTTGGGGGCGGTCCGGCGGTCCCCTTATATATAGGATGGCCGCCGAGGCCTTTAAAGGGGCCGGGCCGCCATATGACTCCGCTTCATATTTATGTCTTTTTGTGGGGAAGGTTGTATCTGATGTAGAAGCTTCCGTTTTGGGAGGAAAATTTGAATTTCAAATTTTAAGCTTTTAATAAAACTTTTTATTTTAATTAGAAAATATTTTTGTAAATGTATTTTTGAGAAAATACTTTTGTAGAATTAAAAGTGAGGATTAAGAGAAAAATATTTTCTTGATCACTAATCATGCTTAATTAATTTGTTTGTTCATACCTTAAGTGATCACTAATCTTAAAAATAAAATTTTAAATTTAATAATTTGTAAACGATTATTTTTATTGTAAACGTTTTTACATTTTGTTATTATCAAAACGTTGAGAGGTCGAAAAATATAAATAACGTTTTTAGGCATTATTTGTATTAAAAATAAGTTTGGAAAATTACCGTTTGTTACAGTACCTACCCTTTAAAGGAATCTCGTCCTGGGATTCAATTTGTGTTAACCGATTATGTGACCAAGAAAAGATTTAAGATTTAATAAACCAGTTTTAAACATGGCGTTGATAACTTTATTCAGCAAAATTCGATGTTTCGACACTTCTGAATATACATAAATTTTGGCTAGATTTGACCAGGATATTTAACCTATCAGAATAGGTACTTTAGAAAAATATCATTACAAGTTTTATGATGGATATAAACGCATTATAAAGAAAGTCTCTTATTAGTGAAAACATCAAAGGAGAATGTGTAGTCGCGTGGGTATGTCTATATAAAGTTTTAAATGTTTAAAGGCAGAGTCTACTTTCTGATATATGTAATGTTCGATGATTAATATCAGACGAGGCTAATGGATGTAAGTATTCAACTTACTTAGGCAGTACTAGGATGTATCATGACTTAAATTGTTGTACTATTGGTCTGTAATGAATAAATCAACCGAATACTATATCGAGAGATGTTTATCTTGTTTAAAAGGGTTGCATTACCTAGTGAATAAAGTTGTATGAGCTGGGAAGTGCTCAAGGACCCAACAACAACAAACATAACAACAATAACTATAACAAACGGTGATGGGATGTGGAGAGTGAGGACATTTTGAGAAATAATATCCCCAGAATAAAGGTCAACAAATGGGAGGAGCTCGTGGGAGAGCTTATGTGATAGGTGGTGGAATATTGTACCTAGTTTGTTAATTCGAGATTGAACCAAGTCCATTAGCTCAAGAGTGTAACAAATCTGTTAGCTCCACAAAAATTTCATGATTGTAAGGATTTGTAACGGCAAAAGTAATAACTTAAGAATGAGATCAGGTAGTTCAAGTGAGGCCTTAAGATTTTTGCTGAGTGGTAAGACACTATTGTGCTTCTATATCTTTTTAACAGATTCCGGTGATTATCGGGTTTGAGTTCATACTCATGTCATATAATATACAAATAAGCCCACTCATTTATAATTCATTATTTACATAAAGAAGCGTCCCAATTTATGTAAGTTAGAAATGATAAACTTATAGTTCGGTGATTTACAATTTATTTATTTAAATGAAGAGGCGTCTCAATCCACAGAACGACGGTAACAGGACGGTTCGACCTAGAAGATAAAGCTTATCTTAAAAGTATGTTACACTAAACAAATAATGCAAATGAG
>BQNB010157871.1:0-15099 GCA_026074375.1 Tanacetum coccineum
TAGTTCGGGTCTTCAAGAGTGTGCTTGTTGTTCGACTCGGCAAAAAATCAAACACTTTATGCGCACCTAGTTCTTCCCTTCTTGTTACACTCGTTTGTTTCACGCCGTTACCACGAATAAGCTAGCCACAAGGATGATATAAGCTCAACTAATATAAGCTTGTATAAGCTTTACAAATTATCCTTAATAGGCTAAAAAAATGACGTGAGAAAAAAAATTCAGTTTAGCCACAAAAAGGAATGAAGCTTGCGTTTTAGAATAAGCCTAAATGATATTTTGTGAACAGTAAGCCCAAATGAAATATGCACCAGTAGACACAAAGAAATATGAAATATGAAATATGAAAACGTGTAAACAAAGAAATGTTGTTGAACCAGTAGACACAAGTTGGATTTTTTTTTTAAGATCACTTTTTGTTTTAAAAAAAATAAGCCGAATGTATTAAGCTTAAAAATGTCCGAATAAGCTCAAAAAAAATACCACAAATAAGCACAAATAAGCAAAATCTCAATCTCACAAACACAATCAAACACTAAAATAAGCACTAATCCACAATCATTGGCTCTTGATACCACATATTAACCAATAGATCTTGATTGATGATTAGTGTGTGAAGATCAAGGTGTAATTAGTGTGTGTGTTTAGAGAGAGAAAATACCTAACTTGCCTTTTGATTAAATGAAGTTGTTACATCTAACCATGGCATAAATTACTATTTATAGCCCTTGGTTAGCTTGTTGACTAAACTTTCCTTACTTAACATATTTAGTCCCTGCACTTTATAATAGTGCTTACAAGTAGAACATTTCTTTATTTCTAACAGTTACATCAAGTAAATGCGGCATGCTATTAGATGGGATATGTTTGATCTCAATGGGATCAAATCAAATAGTTTGGCTTCCTAAAAACCTTATTCGCCATTTAGATTAGGCAAATACTAATTTTTTGGTATCGTATGAATAGTGTTTGCGGTCAGCCCTACCCGGCCTGATTTAGCCCACACTTTAAATTACCTTTTATTACTAGTCTTTTCAGTCAACCTACCTAACCTGGTTTAGCCCGTACTAATAATTACTTGCTTTTTACCCAACCGATTTAGCTCGTTTTCTGAATATCATTTTCTTGGGCATGCAAGTCATTATACTAGACAAGACTTTGAGTTTAAATTAATATGCCCGGCCTGCAAGAAGAATACATGTTTCTATGTAATGTTTACCAGTTTCTTGGTCTTTTTTGTTCAGGTTGTAATCATGTCACTAATGGGGTTTTCTCTTGTCATGCTTTGGGCTAAGAAGAAAGCGTGAATAACTATTATGTAAGTGCAATTTTATTTCGTTGAAAATGATTTATGACAATTTAGCTAATGTTTTGCGTTTCAAATTTTAATTTAATGTTTTAATATGTCAAAGTTTCTTTATTCTTAAAAATGTACAAATTTCCCTCAAAAAATTTGAACAAGATTAGTATAAACGAAAACAAACACATATTTAAGTGGCCTATAAGTTAGTATAAATAAATGGGTAATCTAAAAGTAAAAAGTTTAATAGACTTATAGAATATGTAGGGGTGGCAAATCTCGACACGACACGAACCTGACACGAAGCTAAACGGGTTTGGGTTAAGGATAAACAAGTTTGGTTCAAAAACACGTCAACCCGTCTAACCCGTTTAATAAACGGGTTGTGTTTGGGTTGAGTAACAATTAAACATGCCAACCCGTGAACCCGTTTAGTATAAATAAGCCTCTAAAAATAAAATATATGACTTGGATTTTATGTTGGATTTGGGTTAAATGTATTTTGTTATGTACTTAATAGGAGTGAATTACAATTATAACTCAGATTTCATTGAAATTGTCGTATAATTATTTGTATGTTACGTTTATTATATTTTAGATCTTGTATAACATTTTTGCTTTTAAATTTGTTAAATCGACAAACCACCAATCTTATTCACCGCTTGACCTATTTACTTAAACAGGTTAAACGGGTTACACATGTTATGCAGGTCTGGGTTAAGGTTGAGTTTCTTGACACGATTATTAAATGAGTCGTGTTTGTGTGGAGGTTATAATAACACGCCAACCCGTGAACCCGAACAGGTCAACACGAAAACTCGATTGCCACCCCTAAGAATATGGATACATAATCCCTTGTAAAACCTAAAATTAGTTAGATAAAAATTACCTAGCTACTTAATTTTCGTAATCAACTCCTTTTCTCGTCCAGCAAGCCTCGGAAGGACTCCCTTTTTGATGACATTGTTTTACTTTATTTTAATTGGTTTTTAGCTAGAGGTAAAAGCAAACTGAGTTGGGTTAGTTGGATTCAACACCCTTCTTTATTTTCTTTGTAATTCTAGCTCATTGCTAGTCGTTTTTTCTTTTAATCCAATTTGCCGTTCAAAAAAAAAAATTAAAAAAGAAGAATATTGTCATCAAATTTCAATCCCTTTATTTTTGTTGTGCAAGTGCTACATAAAAAGGGATGCTTGCAACTATCTTTCTTTCATAATCGAAAGCCACAAAATCAGACAAGTTAACTATCTAAACATAAGAAAAACAAACTACTAAAGGGGTGTTTGTTTCGGCTTATGAAACATAAACTCATTTGGGCTTATATTTTATAAGCCTAATTTTTCGGCTTATTTTGAAACTTGTAAGCTTATATAAGTTTATTATGATATGATAAACTTATATAAACCTATAAGTCTCAAAATAAGCCAGAAAATTGGGACTTATAAAATATAATCTGAAATCAAATTTGATTTGGGCTTATATTTCACTAGCAGGGTACTCGCGCGTTGCGGTGGCGGGTACCCTGTGATTAATAGGGAAAAAATAAAAGGAAAATAACCTCGAATCAGTGCTTACTATCACCAGGATCATCCTTATAGGTTCTCTCCGGTTTCGTTTTTAGGCGAGCTTTTATTTGCATAGCTCTAACTACGGTGACGCACGTCATGATCTCAGGGTTGAACCCGGTTGGCCCAGTCGGGCTTATCCAAAAACTCTATGTATTAAGGCAAATAAATTTGGAAAAGGCTTTGTGTGTGTTTATAGTTTGTATACAATGGCGAATAAAAATATGTATATATATTCATTTTAGGGGATGTAAAAAACTAAAATAAATTAAGTAATGCGTGTTTAAATAATAACATTAAATGAGTTGTCCAGACGTATGATAGTTCATGAATTGGTTAATTGTACTAATGGCGTGAATCGTTTGAATTATATGAATTTCAACACTATGTTGTTCTGCATTAAAGAAATGTAGCAATGTGGCCCCAATCCTTGCATTACATTAATTTTTTGCATTTAAAATTGATAAGATGTGAGCCATCAATTTTATTACTTTAGCAAACCAAGTTAAGTCGCCCCACAGATAAGAATTTGTAATAAACAAAAAAACTTGTGCAATTCAATAAAAAGAGGTGCGGACACATCAAAAATATTGTTATGCGATAAAATAGTTTACAAAACAAGGTCATAAGAATTTGTATTACTTAAAAAACTGGGTGCCTTCACAGATGATTTAGGAGAATAGGAAGAGCAGACGTGTGTTAGAAACAATTTTTTTTGAGGTATCTTTTATGTTGTTTGCATCTATCAGGATTCTACAGTAAGGCAACAATATTATAGTATTAACTACAATAATAATGTGCAAATCACATTCGAGCTCGGGATCAAAGTCACCCAAAGCTTTATGCATGTAGTATCAGATAGCGTCCCCATACTTCATAAATATGAGAGTTGAGAGCTAATAAAGTATTATTCTATGACATAAACTACCTTATATAAGTCCTCCTAAGTCTAAAACTACAGCCCGAAACATTAAAGCGTGGCTTATGAATATAAGGGCTCCAATATGGACATAATTTATAAGGCCGAAACAACACACCGCCATAGGATACTATTGGTCATTAACAACAAACACACGTCTTTACTCAGCACACCTTCATAAAGGGCATAGGACATCCACTTTTCTCACTCAACTACTACCCTTTTTAAACCCTCAGGCGAGAGATCCCTCTCACTCTCAATACTTTTACCTATAAAGGGGTGAGAATAGGATCGGATTTATTAGGCTAAACCGAAACCAGTGTTATTAAGTAGTCGTTTTTAGGTTTTTATAACGGATCAGGTCCAGGTCTTTCGGTAAATTCGTTTTATAAACCGATTATGTTTAGGTGTGGGATCAATTTGTCACCAACAAACTTGTTTTTGTGCGTTACCATTACATCTTACATTAAATATATTAATAGGGAAAAAATAAAAGGAAAATAACCTCGATTAGGCGTGGTTCACTCATTTTTATAGGTTCTAACCGGTTCTCTCCGGTTCGTTTTTAGGCGACTTTTATTTGCTAGCCAAACCGGTGACCACTCATGTTCTCGGTTGAACCCGTTGGCCCAGTCGGGCTTTCAAAACTATATGTATTAGCATATAAATTGTATAAAGCTTTGTGTGTTTTATTAGTTTGTACAATGCGTATAATAATATGTATTTTTCATTTTAGGGGTGTTTTAAAAATTACATTAATTAGTAATGAGTGTTTTAATAATAACATTAAATGTGTTGTCCAGACGTATGTGTTATGAATTGGTTAATTGTACGTATTGCGTGAATGTTTGTATTATTGAATTTCAACTCTTTGTTGTTTGCATTAAAGATTGTACAATGTGCACCAATCCTTGTATTACTTAATTTTTTGCATTGAAAGGAGAGAGATGTGTGACAGAATTTTATTATTTGCATAAAATGTTGTACAACATGCATAAGAATTTGTATTACTTAAAAAAATTGCATTCAATAAAGAGAGGTGCGTCTCATAATTTTATTGTTTGCATAAAATGTTGTACAACATGCATAAGAATTTGTATTACTTAAAAAAATTGCATTCAATGAGGAGAGAGAAATGAGGAGAGAGACGTGTGTTAGAAACAATTTGGTTCTTTTGTTGTTTGCATCAAAGGTTATACAGTAAGCATAAATATTTGTATTACTTAATTTTTGGCATTTAATAAGAAGAGAATGTCTAATTTGCTTTATATGTAGTATAGATTAGCCCTAATTCTGGCTTATTTTGAGAGTTGAGAGCTTATATAAGTTTTCTATGATATAATAAACTTATATAAGCCCCTAAGTCTCAAAATAAGCCAGAAAATTAGAGCTTATGAAATATGAGCTCAAATGGACTTATGTTTCATAAGCCGAAACAAACACCCCATAAGACTATGCATTAACAACAAACACACTCTTACTCACCTTCATTTAAGCATAACATCACTTTTCTCTCTCTACCTTTTTACCCTCGCTCCCTCTCATAATTTACCTTAGGGGTGAGAATGGTTCGGTTTTTGGCTAAAATCGAAACCGAACCGAAACATTCGGTTTTTGTAGAACCCAAAACCGAAACCGGTCGGTTTTTGTCGGTTCGTTTTTTTATCGGTTTCGGTCCAGTCTTTCGGTTATTTCGGTTTTTAACCGTTTATGTTTGGGTGTGGTCAATTGTACCAACAAACTTGTTTTGCGTTAAACAATTAGTTATTATTCTTTACTTCTTCATTAATATAAGCCCAATACTGTTATCCCAAGTCTTTACTCATGCACACAAATATAGAACACACACACACACGCAAGTCAAACACACATGGTATGATTATTGTCGAATAGATATTCATATAGTGCAAGCAAACACATATACACGTCGAGTACACACATAAATGTCAAGACAAATATATTACAAATCCATCCACAAACCGAAACCGAATCGAAATTTTCGGTTTTTGAAAAAGTAGAAAACCGAACCATCGGTTTTTAGTTTCGGTCAGTTTTGTAACAATCCGTTATTTCAGGCCATTTTACGACTTCAAATTTTCAATTATTTATTTTAGGGTTTTACGCATTTACTTTTAATTTCAATCGTTTAGTTAAATCGCGTAAACTAAAAATCAAGATTCAACGTAAACGGATATCAAACAAATAAAAGTTTACGTCAAGCAAACATTATATTATTTTTACGAAAGTAATAATCAACTTTTCATATTTTATTTTTATACGTTACGTAAAACGTTTACGTTTCGCGTTTTGAAACCTTTTTGCATACAAGTAAACCATTCTACCTATCTATACTCAATCAAATACCCACAATTATACCCAATACCCAAAAATTATAAAATTCCTTATACATATACATACTTGGCCGGTTCTAGGCACCAAAACAACACAAAAATAATATCTAAATTTCCTTCTAGTAATCCCACATGTGTTATAAACTAAAACACGCAACCTTTCTTACAACTTCCATCAAATCCTTACACACTCCATACATTTCTTACACTAAACCACTCCAACCACCATGGGCTTCTTACAACTAGTCATTCAAACTCCAAAACCATGGTTTTCTTTAGTGATTTTGCTAGATATTTCAAGTATAAAAGGGTTCCTATTACAACACATTCATTCACTTATCATACCAGCTAGCAAAATCAACAAAATTCCTCTCTTTATTACACCAAAACCCACGACTCACCCTTTGCACCCTAAATAATTCATAGTTTCCATTCAATTAATATTTCAAGCATACAAGTGTGGTTAGGGTTAATATCTAAGGTTTTGTTTTGGAAGCAAGGGTTTAAAACACTATAAGTTAGGGTTTTGTAGGATTAGTGTGTTCATCATACTCATCATCCACACAAGGTTTATAATCACAACTCATACATTCATTTCATTTATTATTTTCATACATACATATGTATTATCTTGTGAAATCACCACCTAGGTTTGAGGATAACAAGTCATATCAATAATCATGTTTTATATATTTTTAAGCATATATGTTCATATGGTAAAATGATGTTACAAATATGGTAGATCAATGAAAAACACTTAACTTGACATATTACAAGTATTGGATAAATTATAAAACTAGTTATAATTTATTTCTTGTTATAAGTAGTTTACATAAAATCATGAATTATTTCTTTTATGTTCTTAATGTTTACCCATGAAATGAAAGACTAATTAGAGGACTATAATGTAGATGACTTAAATTATACACAAGATGGTGTATTAGACAAATTAGAGGACTTGTAATATTTATATCATGTTAGATTTTATAAAAACAAACTATATATATACTTATACAAATAGTTTGTATGTTTTGTTTGTACACGAATTTTTGTGACAAAAATAAACATTTTATTAAAATAGTATATTTTATGAGGATTTCATACATATAAAGAACTAAAAAACGGAGCTATAACGAAGGAGTTATGAGTTTTACAAGATTACGGTAATTAAATATATAAAAAGTGTTTTTATAAAAGTTATTTTATAAAAACAGTAACTGAACAGGATTTTATAAATTCTATAAAAGTTTTATTATGCTAGATTTTCTCAATAGGAAACCGTGGATATAAAGTATACTAAAAACGGAATTAAAACGAAGAACTTATGATTTTATAAAGATTGTGTGCATTATTTTCTGACATGAAGAGTGTTAGTTCGTTTTTAATAAAATTTTACAAAACAATGTAGTATCACTTAAATAATATTTGCACATGTTTTTAACTTTATAAATATTATTTTACAAAATGATTAAACTATTTATATAATAACATTATACAAATAATAAAAACATTGAATCGAGTGTTATAACAAATAATCAATTATTGGAGAAAAATAACATTTTTACGGACACATATACTTGGACATTTAATATCAAGCGTAACTTAAATATCGTTTCAACATTTATAATTTAACAAACACTATTAGGTGGTGATGTAACTCTATAATTTATATGTTGTATTTATTTAAGTACATTATACTCATACGACCTATAATAAATTAGGTTGCATTCGGATTTCACTTGACGATTTGCTTATTTGATTTATATAATCAATTCATTCACTGAGGTGAGTTCATAGCCCCATTTTATACAATTACAATGATTTACAACTTTTGGGGTGAGAAACATGCATTGTTTTACATTTGGACGCAAATACACTTTTAAACAAATTACGAGTTTGCCTAAGTAGCGATAACCCACTATGCCCATAAATCATGAACTGTCAATTACTGGAGGTAAGCGCGAGTGTTGTAAATAGATCTATTTGGGATTGACATTCCTGTTCGGGTGAGTAGCGCTCACTAGATTCGGTGTACCGAGTTTAATGGACGTATACCATGTCGGAACATTATGGATGTTGCGGGTAGAACATCTACACGGGCACATTATTGGCATTAATTTGCTGACATACATGTTGTAGCTTTAGTGTCATGAGCTTAGGGAATCGTAATTACATTTTGAGACATTGTATGTGTTACATGTCTTACACTTTGAATCTTGCGGTCCTACTTTATATACATACATAAACCTGTGAAATCACCAACTTTATGTTGACGTTTTTAAGCATGTTTTTTCTCAGGTCAATAAGTGCACAACATGGATACATTCAGAAGCATCATTTTGAGACATTTTGTTATGTATCAAAATCTTTATGTTTTCACAACAATGAACTATTTAAGCTTGGAGCTTTTGTAACAAACATTTCAGTCAATCGAATGTATCTTTTTAAAACGACTCATATAGAGGTCGTTCTCATATCTTGTGCTGTTGTATTATGAAGTAACACTCCCGGACCTTTATTTCGTTGCGACCCAATTTGGGGGTGTTACAAGTTTTCTCGGTTCGGTTTTTGGTTTGGTTTCGTTTTTTTTCTTTCTCACCCCTAATTTACCTTCATCAATCACACTACCCTCACCAGTGAACCTTTTTTTTATTTTTTAAAACTAAACTTTTATTTATAAAAATAAAAACGTTACAGGAATTATAAAAAAACGCACACGTACGAAATTAAAAATGTAAACATTACATAGATAATAAAAAATGTAAGCTAAAATGTTAAGTTCCACATCGCCCTGATCACCCGCTTCAACAAGAGTCGACAAATATATAGCTTTGTTTTTTTTACGTTGGTCGATTTTTCGGATTTTCAGCTCTCTATCCTTCAGTGCCAGCTCTATCTTTTTTGATCTCCAATAACTTTGTAAGGTTCTGGCCTTTTTGTACGTTGACCATCAACCTAGTCAACGCTTCCAAATCAACGCCAGCTGCTAAGGATGCTGACGACGTCACCCCTTTCCTTTTCCTCTTTGCTTAGTCCTTGCCCATGGGACGACTTGGACGAAGTTCCTGCACTTCATCTTCCTTGTCCCCAGCCGTGACATTCAAATTCAAAATGCCCCATCCTGAATCCCTCGTGTTGAACGAACTAGAGCCGCTCCACTTATATCTCTTACTCTTATGCTCGTCCCTTTGTGCTAAAATCCCATTTATCACAATCTTTTAATACCCCCATCAATGAAGATGTGTAAACGGGATTCCATACCCAACTTGATATTTTATTTTGTGCCTTTTGAAGATAATCCCCGTCATTGGCTCCACTACACGCCATCCGAGTACGTTATCGAATACACCACAAAAATTAGCAACGGTCTTCCATTTGCCATTAACCATATCGTACGTCCGAAGCCTGGTGATAGGATACTTTTTGTGCATGTGGTTCATGATGTCAACCCAAAACCCATTCGTCGCTCGACTTGTATCTCTTGCTCTTATGCTCGTCCCTTTGTGCCATAAAATCCCATTTATCACAATCTTTTACCCATCAATGAAGATGTGTAAACGTGATTTTATACCCAACATGATATTCTATTTTTGCCTTTTGAAGATAATCCCCGTCATTGGCTCCACTACACGCCATCAAAGTGACGTTATCGAACACACCACAAAAATTAAGAACTTTCAGACGCACGGTCTTCCATTTGCCATTAACCATATCCTACGTCCGAAGCGTGGTGATAAAATTTTTTGTGCATGTGGTCTATGATGTCAACCCAAAACCCCTTCGTCTTTCTCGTATTACCTGAAACGCTTTCTTCGGATATACGAACCTAAGATCTGCACAATGCAACTTCTTCCTTAGTGGTCCATGGAACACATTGTGGTTTCTCGACATTTCGGTTCGTCTTCTTTGTCGGGACCGGTAGGCGTCTTCGGGGCGTCTTCTTCTTTTGGGTTGGGACTAGTATCTCTTGTTCTTCGACGGGAGAGTCCTTATGAAAGGACTTCGAATATTATAACTAGGAAGAACGACCAACATGTCGAACAAGAGATGAAGAACAGTCAACACATTATGTTGGGATGAAGAAACACCAACATTATGTTGTACCCGTATGTGGTGTCGTATTGGCTAAACATGTTTGGTTGGTAGGGTTTGTTGTTGTGGAGCTACGAATGGTGGTTTATGGTATGATTGGTTTGGGTAAATTAATTGTGGTGCTCGGAAGTTGATTTGCTGTTGTTGTTGGGTTGCCGGTGGGGTATTTCGAAGACTGAATGTCCCTTTCGGTGTCGGGGGAGTGTGTCAGGTAGTCTTTCGTTCTTGATGGGTTTGTGTTGCGGGGAGTGTTTTGTTGAAACATTTTGTTAGTTAAAATGGTATTGAGAGTAGTGAGTATATAATGTGAAGTTGTGTTTAAAAATGTTGAAGTTTAAAAGATATTTATAGGTAGATAAAATGGTAGTGAGGTAAGTTTTTTTTACACAAAGTATCCGTTGCAATTTGTGGGGGGATACTTTTTCACAATACCCGAAAAGTGCATGGCTTACCCTTGTGAGTATTTTTTTCGCCTAGCTTGCGCATGAGAGGAAAGGGGTGTAAGGGGTGGCGCGTGACCAAAGGAAGTCACGAAGGCTCACCCGAGACCGATACAGGTAGCCTAAACTACTAATAAAAATGCATAACCTTATTTTTATTTTGAACGACCATATACTTTTTCTCTATGAAATAAAACTAATCACAAGTCAAAAAAGCAGAAAAATATAACCCTTTGCTTGATCCATTAGGATATTCACCATTCTAAACAACATCTCTTGCAAAAGGGTTTTTTTTGACTTGTAGCACTTGATCAGATAGGTTTAATTCACTTTAGAGTAAATTGCATAAATCGTCCCTAAAGTTTGGCCAAATTGCATGTTTCGTCCCAAACGTTACGAAAGTGCAAGAATCGTCCCTGTGGGGAAACCTTTGGTGGGACGATACTTGCACCAAAGGTTTCCCCAAAAGTTTCCCCATAGGGACGATACTTGCACCAAACGTTCCCCTACAAGGATGATCCTTGCACTTTCGTAACATTTGAGACGAAACATGCAATTTGGCCAAACTTTAAGGACGATTTATGCAATTTACTCAAAGAGCAATGTTTTAAAACCTGATTAGACAGGTTGAACCGGGAATCGTTTTGGATATCGGGCCAGATGTGACCGTGTTTTTGCTTGTTTGAGAATTGGATTAAACCGTCAATTTTCCGTTGACCCTGCTTAATAAACCCGACCGGGTTATAACTTCTTTTTTAAAAAATTTAACAATTTTTTTCGGTAAATCTTTCTAAATCTAATTGATAAGTTGAAGTGGTGAGTAAGTTTAAACACTATTATAACTAGGAATCATAAATTGATTGTTTTTGCAAACTTTTGCTATAATTTTATAGATATTGAACTTAAAAGCTAAAGCTTATCGGTGAAGACTTAATCTCTTTCATTGCTTCAATTGAATGTAAGAATAATGTCAGATAAATTATGGGTCATATAACACTACATATTAAGTATAAATCATTATACATATGTATAGAAACGTTGTGATCCGGTGAACAAGAGTAGCTGATGAACAAGACTAGTTGATGAACAAGACTAACTGATGAATAGTCTTTCGGTGGTTTATTTTGTTCTTTTAATTGACGAACCACTATTTTAATTGATAAATAACTCTTATTATTGATGAACAATGTTTTTTATTGATGAACAAATTTTTGTTCATGATAAACAACTTTTTTTATTGATGAACAACTGTTTTAATTAATAAACAATAATTTTTATTGATGAAAAACTCTTTTTATTAATGAAAAATATCTTTTATTAATAGAGCAACTTTTTTAATTGATGAACAATTCTTTTTATTGACCACACATTTTCCTTAATTTTTGATACATCGTAAATTCTAAAACTTAAAAATGTCAATCACTTTAGCCAAACAGCGACAAAAGTGTATCTTCAAAGTCCCTCTCTCCATTTGACCAAAGAATCTATCATTTCATTTAGAGTAAATTGTATAAATCGTCCTTAAAGTTTAGCCAAATTGCATGTTTCGTCCTAAACGTTACGAAATTGCAAGGATCGTCCCTGTGAGAAACCTTTGGTGCAAGTATCGTGGTTTCTCCAAAGGTCTCCTCACAGGGACGATCCTTGCACCAAAGGTTTCTCACAGAGATGTTCCTTGCACTTTCGTAACGTTTGGGACGAAACATGCAATTTGACCAAACTTTAAGGACGATTTATGCAATTTACTCTTTCATTTATGCCAAAACTCAAATCTTATGCTCACTTTTGTTATTGCCAGGACCATAACTTTATCAGTTTATTGGTTTATCCCATTACAGAACCTCACAAAAGCCAATCTCAAAATTAAGTATTAGAGAATACCGTAACATCTCATTTATGCCAAAAATGCTTAGAAATAATACAAAAATGAAATTGCATTAAAGAAAATCATGTGTTGCAATAGGTCGAAATATGAGAGAGAGAGAAGTGAAGATGAAGATAATGAGCGGAATTATTTACGTTAACTTCTTTACATATTTTTGTGGACTTGTTGTATACCATACTGAGAGACGATTTATTAAAACTAACCGGGTACCCGCGTAATGCGGCGGCGGGTACCCGATTATATTTTTCAACGATAGCAATGTCTTTTTGATGAATTAGAAGGAAAAAAATGTCCAACAAAGGTTATTAATTGGAAATTAGTTTGTTTTTTCTTATAATTTAGTAACACTATAAAAAAACTTTTATAGCAAGCTACCCACGTGTTACTGCGGCAGACACCTTATAATCAAAATTTTTGTTAACCGATTATATGTTTCTAACGATGTTAACTTTACGCATGTCTATAACTTTAGGGAACAACTTTACCGCACACTATTTCATAAAAAAATGGCTGACAACCCGTGCATCACGCTGCAACGACGATACGAAAACGGTGGTCACCACTATTGCTAGTTGTTTTGGACGTGTAATATTATATACTAACATTTAAACATAGAGAGTAGCGGTTTTAGCGTTATCTGGTGGTGTCTATATTGCTAAGTTGTGGCGAGCAAACTTTTTTATTTATACGTTTTTCTAATAATACCTTTACAAATGAATAGCAACTTTTAATTAAAAAAAATATTGGCCCCTTTTCGTTTTTAATCCAGATTTTTTCTTACAAAAAAGTTTGTTGTGTTTATGCTGAGAAAAAAAATATGTTTTAACAATAGTAAGGTTATTGGTTTGATTCTTTACGTTTTGTGTAAGTGTTTTTTTAGTTTCTGTATTATGTTTTAACAACTTAACTTTGGATAATAGCCCAAGAAATGACTCAAATCATAATCGAATGAAGTAAGGCTAGGCCCAAAAATGAATCGTAGGCCTAATCCTTGGGAGATATAAGACATTCTCTACCGTAATTGTGTTTTACAATCCTAATCTCATATCACCCGCCCTTTTATATCTCCTTCCTCCCAAATACTCTCCCACTCCTACAAAAAAACTCTCCAACAGTTAACACGACTTCCTTTATCTCTCCACATTACACACGTCTACCACTTCATAACCAAGCCATTTAAGACACATAAACACATCAACCAAATGCCTTTTCCATTTAATCCATAACCGAGCCATATAAGACAACAAAGAACCATAGAAACAAACGCGTGAACCCATTTTTATTTAACTCGGTCTCGGGTAGGTGACGCTGTTTTGATTTTTTTGTTTCTTGTTAAGAAACAACACATAGCCGAAACCACTAAAAGAAATGGTTGTTATGGCGGATTGTGTCGAGAGAGGAAGAAGTGATGGCGGTGGATGAGGTGGCGGCGGAGGAGCCTTTGGTTTGGGAGTAGGTTGGATGTCTGAATTTAAATTTGGAGGGAGTAACGATGGGCTGTTACAAGTCCTTATTTAATTTGTGGTAATCGGGTGTAAATTGCCTCTTACAAGTATCGTGGCGGATGACTTGTGTCGACAGAGAATGAAGTTGCTATGGTGGTTTGAATTTAGAGAAAGAGCGAGGAGAGAGGATTCAAGAGTAGCATATATTCAAATTATTATGTCGGATAAGAGTGTGTATTTTTGTCTTTTGTTTTCATTTGAGTCTTTTTATACCAAAGTAAGTTTGCTGTTACAAGTTTGGCTTAAATGGGATATTTAATTTCTTAAACGTAACTTATAATTATGTTTATAGAAATTTTCAAAGACATTTAAGTTTGGGTAGAATTTTTATTTTTAGCAAAATTAACTTTCTTATTATAAAAATGTTTTTTATTTAAAATTTTAAGACTTTTAAAATTAAAATTGGCTAAATGCTTTATAAAGTAGTAGAAATAGAGAAAAAATATTTTTTGCGATACCTGCTTTTTACTCCCTCTCCTTCTCGTTCAAAATAGTAGTACATATTTTTTCTTGGTATGTAATAAAATGATTGTTCGCTTTTTTATTTTAACGAATAAAAAAGATTTTAGTGGAGGAATATCTTATTTGATCAGTTGAAAAGTGTAATGGTCATACTTATATTAAACTGTGTGATTTTTGTCTCTTTAAAATAATTTTAAGACTCGTGATAAATGTTTGTTTGATTGTGTAAAAACTAACAACCACGATTAAATTCAACCAACCACCCCTTAATCTTTTATTAACAATAACAGAAGAATAGTCTCCAAACGGATGCTATTCGTACATACAAAAGAAAAGATAGTCCCCAAACGAATGCCATCTAAGAAATACAAAGAATCAAACGGTTACACGAACCAAACGATTACAAACTCAAACGATTACTAGATGTAATCGATATAACAATCAGAAAGAAGTATTAGGTTTTTTGACAGAGAAAAACTAAAGACGAAAACTATCCAATCGTAGCTGGATGAGATCCTTTTATAGCACCAAACGGGAATTGAGCCTTGTCTAATTTAGTCCTTGAGAATATAAACATAAACAC
>BQNB010157873.1:0-15099 GCA_026074375.1 Tanacetum coccineum
GCGTAGCTTAACGACTTAATAATAAGCTTCAGATAGCTTATTATGGGCTTAAAAGGCCACAACCCATGGTTTAGTCTTGGTTTGTGAGTCTTGGCTTCTTTTGTGGACTTCTCGTTGGACTTATTTTTCTAAATGGGCTTACTAATGGGCCTAAACGAGTTTTGAAACTAGTAAATGATATTTTGGGTCACTAATGGGGCTTAAGGCCCAATAATCTTAAACTAATGAATTTGAAGACAAATAAATGAACTTTTGGTAACTATTTATACACACACACACACACACACACACACATATATATATATATATATATATATATATATTGAGAGTCGAATAGCCATTTGAAAGAAATGCGTCTTGATAATTATTGCGAAATGCGGATTTTTGTCGTTTTGTCGGAATTGATTTATTTACGATAAAGTGTTTAAAAAATGAGGTTTAAAAACCTTGGAAACGTCTTATAAACGAACGGGTCATGCCGAAATTTCATAAAAATATTATACTTAGAATATTTTACAAAAATATTAATTTCTTCAAAATTCGACAAAAGGACGAAATAAATAAAATATTATTATTTTAATAAACCGACTAAAAGACAAAAATATACTTTATAATTTTATAAAATTATAAACTTCTACTAATAATGAAATGTAACTAAAGCGTTTCACTTTTCATAATCAATACAATTAAACTAGGCAACTTAAGACTACCGGATAAATTACCGAAACATATTTATTAATAACTATTATCTAAGTCTATATATTTTCTCGTCTAATTTTCTAAATATTGTAAGTATATATTATCTAACATACGTACTTTGAAATACTTTCTTCGAGTCTTAATTACCAACCATCACACAACCAATAACACTAAAAGTGACCGTACAACGCATCTTTTAACTACTATGCATCAATCTTAAACATACATTTAGGAAACCTATATTTAAAATCAGACTTTAACTGGATTAGGTCATGTCTGGAAGCCGTTGCATACCATAATTTGATCATATCCTCAGCTACTTATCGCTTTGTTTAAAGGTGAGTTCTCGTAGCCCCATTTTTAAACTCTTTTCCGTTGGGGGAAAATGATACTCAAAACCTTCTTTTAACTACTTTTAAATTATGTGCAAAAACTTTTTAAATGCTTTTGGACAATGCTATGTGCCTATGTTTGCATGTATGAATGCTATGTGAACACTTTATAAATGCTATGCGAATGCTATGAGATCTATTTATGCGAAGTTCCATCGGGAATTTCTGCATTTCACTACTTTGCCGACTATGTAGCTCCAGCTGGTAGGCGATAGGTTCGGAGGACTATAAGCATGCGGGTTAAATTGATATGTTGATTTGGGTTGGGTTACCCTGGTTTGATATGTTGATGTGATGATATGTTGATATGTTGGTATGTTGAATATTTAAATTCTGTTATGCGCATTCTGCTTTCATATTGCACAACTGTCCACTCTTATATTCTGGCACAACAACTGGGCTTTTTCCAAAAACCTACGAGCTCACCAACGTAATGTTGACCTTTTCGAGTATCATTTTCAGGTAATGTGAATGATCCATGAAGCCAGGTTTAGAGACTTTTAGCAGACCTAAGTGCATCCATTCTAGATCTGATCCTTTATAGTTGCATTGAGACTATGTTTTAGTTTGTCTATTTGAATTCCATTAGACTTGTATCCCTCCGGATGTGAGGTGTTGATTGTAATAAATTTTAGACTATGTGATGTGGTTCAACTCATTTTGACACAAGTCCTACACTTGTTGTCGGAGGATGTTGTAACACTTGTTTAATGCATGATTAGTATTCTCTATATTGACGCTTTGTGTTATGATGATCAATCCTTCGTCACGCCTCGTGTTTCCGTCGTTGTTGGGGTGTGACAGATTGGTAATCAGAGCCAAGGTTATAGAGAATTAGGTGGTTTGGCCTAGACTATAACCTAGAAACCTTTATATAGTTGCATGATCGGATTTATGGGTGCGGTGTTTTGCTTATTCTTGCTTTTGCTCTATATTATCTATCTATATTATTGATATATATTATCTATCTATAGTATCTATCTATAGTATCTATTTACATTATCTTTCTATCTACCTATTTATACTAGCTATCTTATATTATCTATCTCATAATCAGCTATTATATATCATCTATCTTATATTTAGCTATCTTATATTATGTATCTTATATCGTTTATTATATATATCGTCTATTATATATATATATATATATATATATATATATATATATATATATATATATATATATATATATATATATATATATATATATCGTTTATCTTATATATCGTCTATCGTTTATCGAACTAGATGAGTCACTCACTAAGCTGTGTGGGCTAGATACTGAGTACAACTAGGAAAGGAGGCATTTATAAATACGGTGGCCAACGTAATTATGAATGTGTCACAACCCACGTGGACTTGGCTATCCTGTTTGCTCAATTTGGTGCTGACACCTTAGGATCGTATACCTGTGTACTATAGTATATTAGCGCCGTCTATATGCGAAATCTCCCTCCTACCTAACGTTACCTATACCCTCCCTCGCGTAGACAATGCCGCCAAGGATGACGACACGAAGTGCAGGTCGACAGACTGCTGCACCACGAGGTGGAAGGACGGGTGGACGGACTGGTAGAGGAGGTGGAAGGACTGGAGAACCAACGAGCAGAGTTGGTGGTCGAACTGGTGATCAAGGTGGTCAAGGAGGTGATCGAGGTATTAGGGCAAATGGAGGCGATGACGAAGTCCCTGACTTCTCCACGGTCATCGCTCAGCAGTTGCAAGACCTACTTCCTACCATCATTGCTCAAGTAGGTAACCACGCTAGCAACATCCAGGGTGATGTTAGGAGTGTTAACATGGGCAATGGTAGAAATGGTTGTTCGTACAAGGAGTTTATGGCGTGTAACCCAAAGGATTATGATGGGAAGGGTGGTGCGATAGTCTACACTCGCTGGATCAAGAAAATGGAATCGGTTCAGGACATGAGTGGGTGTGGAGCTAACCAGAAGGTCAAGTACACTGCCGGTTCATTTATCGGTAAGGCACTGACATGGTGGAATACCCAGGTCCAGACTAGAGGTCGGGAGGCTGCAGTTGGCATGACTTGGGAGGATTTTAAGGATTTGATGAGAAAGGAGTTTTGTCAAAACAATGAGATGTAGAAGCTGGAAACCGAGTTTTGATGTCATGTGATGGTCAGAGCTGGCAATGCTACATACACCGATCATTTCCATGAACTTGCTAGGTTAGTCCCTCATTTGGTTACCCTAGAGAACAAAAGGATTAAGAGGTACATCTATGGCCTTGCTCCACAGATCCGTGCGATGGTGGCAGCAACAGAGCCAACAACAATTTAGAGTGTTGTGTTAAAAGCTGGAATGCTAACCGATGAGGCAATTAGGAATGGGTCGCTGAAGAAGAATACCGAGAAGAGAGGAAATGGTGGAGAGTTGAGTAGGAAGGAAAATGTTAGGGATGACAATAAGAGATCTAGGACTGGTAGGGTGTTTGCCACAATCATTAACCCTGTTAGGAAGGAGTACATGGGTACGGCACCCGAGTGTACAAACTGTAGCTTTCACCATAACCCTGAGATGCCTTGTCATAAGTATACGAACTGCAATCATTTAGGGCACTTTGCTAGGGATTACAGGGTGAGGCCTAGGATGGTAACTCCTGTAAGTGTTAGAAACTCGACGACTGCTCGAGGGGCATGTTTTGAGTGTGGTGGTACTGATCACTACAAGGGCGCCTGCCCTAGGTTAAACCGAGCACCAAGACCAGGAGGAAACCATCAAAACCAACCTATGGCTATTGAAGAAGGTCAAGGTCGTAGAAACAATGGCAATCAGGCATGTGGAGGAGCATTCATGATAGGAACAAAGGAAGCTTGCCAGGACCCAAACATTGTGACGGGTACGTTCACTCTAAACAACCATTATGCTACAACACTATTCAATTCCGTTGCCGACTATAGCTTTGTTTCCACTACTTTTATACCTCTGTTAAACATAGAGCCCGGTGACCTAGGTTTTAGCTATGAGATTGAAATAGCCAGTGGGAAACTAGTAGAAATCAATAAGGTTATATGTAACTATAAGCTAGAGATAAAAGGTCATGCATTCGATATCGACTTGATACCATTAGGAGATTGGAGTTTTGATGTGATTGTAGGAATGGATTGGTTATCCCGGCATAAGGCCAAAATTGTTTTCCATGAGAAGGTAGTTAGGAACTTTCCCAAGGTATTTCCTGACGACCTGTCAGGATTACCGCCATCCCGAGAATTTGAGTTTCGTATCGACTTAATCCCCGGAGCTATGCCGGTCGCAAAGTCTCCCTATCGCTTAGCGCCTTCTGAAATGGAGGAGTTTTCAAGACAACTCAGAGAACTCCAGGACAAAGGTTTCATTCGACCAAGTTCGTCGCCGTGGGGAGCACCGATATTATTTGTCAATAAAAAGGATGGTTCATTTATGATGTGTATAGATTATAGGGAGTTAAATAAGCTGACCATCAAGAACCGTTATCCCCTCCTTAGGATAGATGACCTGTTTGATCAGCTGCAAGGATCACAATATTTCTCTAAGATAGACCTTCGGTCCGAATACCATCAGCTGAGAGTGCACGAGGATGACATCTTAAAGACTTCATTTAGAACTCGATACGGACATTTCGAGTTCATAGTAATTCCCTTTGGTTTGACGAATGCACCATCGGTATTTATGGACTTGATAAACTAAGTGTGTAGACCCTACCTAGACAAGTTTGTTATAGTATTCATAGATGATATTTTGATCTACTCAAAGTCAAAGGAAGAGCATGAGATGCATCTAGGGTTAATCATAGAACTGCTCAAGAAGGAGAAACTGTACACAAAATTCTTTAAGTGTAAATTCTGGTTGCAAGAGGTACGGTTCCTTAGGCATGTGAATAACGAGGATGGTATACATGTAGACCCCAGTAAGATTGAAGCTGTTAAGAATTGGGAAGCCCCTAGGACTCCATCTGAAGTTCGTTCATTTTTGGGATTAGCAAGATATTACCGTCGATTCATTGAAAATTTCTCCAAGATCGCTAAGCCACTTACCATTTTGACTCAGAAGAATAAGACTTATGTCTAGGGTGAGGAACAGAAAGAAACATTTCAGATCTTAAAGGATAAGTTATGTAATGCTCCTGTTCTAGCCCTCTCTGGTGGACCAGAAGATTTCATAGTATATTGCGATGCGTCGGGTTTAGGATTAGGTGGTGTACTTATGCAGAGGGGTAGAGTGATCACATATGCATCTTAACAATTGAAGATACACGAGAAGAATTACACTACCCATGATTTGGAATTGGGTGCAGTTGTATTTGCTCTTAAGATATGGAGGCATTACCTATACATCACAACGAGCGTCATATACACCGACCACAAGAGCCTTCAGCACATCTTTAATCAGAAGGAACTAAATATGCGTCAACGACGTTGGATAGAACTATTCCGCGACTATGACTGCGAGATTCGCTACCATCCAGGTAAGGCAAACGTAGTAGCAGATGCACTAAGTAAAAAGGAGAGGATTAAGCCTAGCAGAGTTCGAGCAATGAACATGACCATTAAATCGAGTATCAATGATAGGATACTAGCGGCTCAGAATGAAGCATCTGAGGTTGTCGATGCACCAGCAGAAATGTTGCGAGGGCTAGACAAACAGATAGAACGTAGGAGTGATAGAGCATGGTACTATCTAGATCGAATATGGGTCCCTTTGATGGGTGAAGTGAGAACCTTGATAATGGACGAAGCCCATAAGTCGAAGTATTCAGTCCACCTAGGAGCTGATAAGATGTACTATAACCTTAGGGATAGGTACTGGTGGCCAGGAATGAAGAAAGATATAGCCTTATACATTAGTAAGTGCTTAACTTGTTTGAAGATTAAGGCTGAACATCAGCAGACATCCGTCTTGCTGCAGCAACCTAAGATCCCTGAGTGGATGTGGGAGAGAATAGCCATGGATTTTGTCACAAAGTTACCAAGGACCAGCAGTGGGCATGATGCAATCTAGGTCATCATTGATCAATTGACTAAGTCTGATCATTTTCTACCAATACGTGAAGACTATAAGATGGATAGGCTAGCTAGACTTTACCTTAGTTAAATTATAGCAAAGCATGGTGTGCCAATCTTGATGCAGGAGGCCTTAAGAACTAGGTTAGACATGAGTACGGCTTACCATCCACATACCTATTGTCAAAGCGAGCATATAATTCAAACCTTGGAAGACATGCTCAGAGCGTGCATCATAGACTTTGGGGAAGTTGGGACGTTCATCTTCTATTGGTCAAGTTTTCCTACAATAACAGTTACCATTCTAGTGTGAGATGTGCACCGTTTGAAGCACTTTATGGGATAAAGTGTCGTTCACCAATCCTATGGGCAGAAGTTGGAGAAGGACAGCTGATAGGGCCTGAGATAGTGCAAGAAACCACTGAGAAGATCTCGCAGATCAAGGATAGGCTTAAGGCTGCACAAGATCATCAAAAAAGCTATGTAGATAAGAGAAGGAAACCCTTAGAGTTCAGTGTAGGTGACCATGTTCTACTAAAACTGTCACCTTAGAAAGGTGTAGTACGCTTTGGGAAGAAAGATAAGTTAGCACCTAGGTTTGTTGGACCATTTGAGATCACTGAGAGGATCGGTCCCGTAGCCTATAGACTTATATTACATGAGGAGCTAAACGATTTTCATGATACGTTTCACGTGTCAAACCTTAAGAAATGTTTGGCCGACCAAACCCTTCATGTGCCATTAGAGGAAATCCAAGTTCTAAGTTAAACTTTATGGAAGAGCCATTGGAAATCCTATAAAGGGAGTTTAAGAAGCTGAAGCGGATTAGGATTCCTATCATTAAGGTTCGATGGAATTCGAAACGAGGGCCTGAATTTACTTAGGAACGTGAGGATCAAATGAAACTCAAATACCCACATCTCTTTAGTGCTAGTGATAGTTAAATTTTGGGACGAAATTTCTTTTTAGGGGGGGGGGGGTAGGATGTAACCCTTGCGGATTTTCTAGCTTATAATGTTCTCTTTTAGTCCTTCGACTTTTATTATTCTCTGTTCTGGTTACATCAATTTTCGGGATTTATCAATAATCAGTCGATTATATATTTAATCATTAGTGCTATATTTCCCTTTAATTATCTCATTATAGATTATTTTGTTCATATTTGATCAATCTCTGGGAAGTTTTCTCGCAAACGGCTTAAAATCCCAAGCAACGCGTCCCGGCACGTCCATTAATGATCCGTACTAAATTTAAAGCATTTTAACTTATTTACCCATCATTTAAATAGTCAAAGTTCATGGAAAAACATTTTTTCATTCATTAAAAATACTAGGAAACTTCGGGTCACATTTTAAATCACGAGAATTGAGCTTTTAGTAACCCGATAAGAGCTAAAACGCTTCTAGGATTCCCCTAGAATCCATGGCCGATTCAAGCCCCACCAAGAAACATCAAGGCATTTTTTTAGCACCCATGTCCCCAACCTAGTACTAGTGTTATCTTATATATTTTCAAATGCACACACACAATTCACAACACAACACATAAAAATCATTTTCTTTCTCTCCTATCTTGCTTCAATCGGACGCACATAAACACACACTAAAATCTATAATTTCTCTAACTTTGATAAAAACCATGAGAGTTTGGGTATTTCCGGGTTGATTCTAATAGGCGTGGGTTCATTAAAACAACGTTTGGGTTGTCGGTTTAGTGTTAAATCTCATTTTCAAAACCCTCTTTGTAAGGCATCAATTTCTCAAATATTTTTGTACTTTTATTAATGATATGATGCATAGATAATAGTTGTACGATTAGTTTGTTAAAAATCGAAAGCTTAAAATTTCAAATAAAAATAAAAGGGTGTTTGTTGGTTTTGAACGTGGGAATACAAGGGCAAGGGAAGACCATTTTATTATTTTGGTTGTGATGGTTGAATAATATTTATATACTATGTAGCTTAATATTTATTTAGCTTATTTAAAAGCTTTGTATAGCTTATTTGTATTCGGCTCAAAAAAGAAACAAAGGAAACATGTTTTTGGTTATTACCTATACTTGTCATATTTTTATAGCATAATAAGATAGCTTATTTTGCGAACTAGAATAAATAATAGCTTATTAGCTTATTAAATAAGCTCTATGTTTGGTTTTTGGGACCTTATGGCTCACGGCTTAAAGAGAGGGAGACCAAGGGAATAATTTGGTCATTTACCTCTTTCTCCATATTTGTATAGCTTATTTTTATAACTTATTTTGATATTTAAGAACTTGCGTAGCTTAACGGCTTAATAATAAGCTTCAGATAGCTTATTATGGGCTTAAAAGACCATGACCCAATAAGCTAAGCCCAAACCATGGCCTAGTCTTGGTCCGTGAACCTTGGCTTCTTTCGTTGATTGTTTGTTTTACTTACTTTCTTAATGGGCTTAATAATGGGCCTAAAATGGATTATAAAACTATTAAACGATATTTTGGACTACTAATGGGCCTTATGGCCCAATAAGCAAAAACTAGTCATTTGAAGAAAATAAAAGCGTACTTTTGATAACGATTTATATTTATATACACATATTAATAGTCGAATAGTCGTTTGAAGGAAATGAGTCTTGGAAATTAATAAGAAGTATTGATTTTGATCGTTTTGACGGAATTGAATTACTTAAGGGAAGTTGTTTGAAAAATGAGGTTTAAAAACCTTAGAAACATCTTATAAACGAACGGGTCATGCCAAAATTTCATACAAATATTATACTAAGATTATTTTAAAAAAATAATAATTTCTTAAAAATCCGACAAAAGGTCAAAATAAATAAAATATTATTATTTTAATAAACCGACTAAAAGACCAAAATATATTTTATAATTTTATAAATTATAAAACTTCTAATTATAATTAAATATAACTAAAACGTGTCATTTTTCATAATCAATACAATTAAACTAGGTAACTTAAGACTACCGAATAAATTATCGAAACATAATTATTAATAATTATTATCTAAGTTTAGATATTTTCTCGTCTAATTTTCCTAAATATTATATATATATATATATATATATATATATATATATATATATATATATTCTTGCATACGTACCTTAATATATACTTTCTTCGAGTCTTAATTACCAACCATCACGCAACCAATGACACTAAAAGTGACCGTACAATGCATCTTTTAAACTACTATGCATCAATCATAAACATACATTTAGGAAACCTATATTTAAAATCGGACTTTAACAGGATTAGGTCGTGTCTGGAAGCCGTTACATACCATAATTTGATCATATCCTCAGCTACTTATCGATTTGTTTAAAGGTGAGTTCTCGTAGCCCCATTTTTAAACTCTTTTTCGTTAGGGGAAAATGATACTCAAAACCTTCTTTTAACTACTTTTAAATTATGTGCAAAAACTTTTTAAATGCTTTTGGACAATGCTATGTGCCTATGTTTGCATGTATGAATTCTATGTGAACACTTTATAAATGCTTTGCAAATGCTATGAGATCTATTTATGCAAAGTTCCATTTTTGTATTTCACAACTTTGCCGACTATGTAGCTCCAGCTGGTAGGCGATAGGTTTAGAAGACTATAAGCGCGCGGGTTAAATTGATATGTTGATTTGGGTTGGGTTACCCTGGTTTGATATGTTGATGTGATGATATGTTGATATGTTGAATATTTAAATTCTGTTATGCGCATTCTGCTTTCATATTGCACAATTGCCCACTCTTATATTCTGGCACAACAACTGGGTTTTTCCAAAAACCTACGAGCTCACCAACGTAATGTTGACATTTTCGAGGATCATTTTCAAGTAATGTGAATGATCCATGAAGCCAGGTTTAGAGACTTTTAGCATACCTAACTGCATCCATTATGGATCTGATCATTTGGACTATGTTTCAGTTTGTCTATTTGAATTCCATTAGACTTGTATCCCTCCGGATGTGAGGTGCTGATTGTAATAAATTTTAGACTATGTGATGTGGTTTAACTCATTTTAACTCAAGTCCCACACTTGTTGCGAGAGATGTTTGTAACACTTTGTTTAAGAGCATGGATTAGTTCTATCTATAATAACGCTTTGTGTTATGATATCATCCACTGACACGGCCCGTGATATCGCCGATGTCCAGGGGTTTGAAACCCGTAACGGACATCTCCCAATCAATTCCGTACTTAACATACGTTTACAAAATTAAGGATCGCGAAAATCTACCACTTTAATTCAAAACTTACATCTTGATTTATAATCACGTATCAACGAATAATCGATCCTTCAAATAATACCATCGGTTTAAGTTTTAACGAACCGACTATCTTCATAATTTTCCTCCTCTTTTTGCAGTGATTTTCTAATCTTTTCCATTTTTTTCATACTATGAATCTCGGTGTAATTTCACCGTCTTTACGATCATAATAACTGCGGATAATTTCTTCCATAATTCTTCGTTCTTCAGTCATATCAATAATTGTGATGGTAGTAAAAATACATGAGTTTAACCACTTTTACAGTCCCAATTGAAATGTGCAATTTCCCAACCATTCCAGAGATAGAAAATGTCACAAGACACAAGAAATACATACTTTACACTAAAGCAACTAGCAACTGATAAATAGACTTAATGTAATTGGGTTTTGTAACAACTTATAACTTGGTTTCAAGATAGTTCTTGTTTGATGAGTTGCGAGACCGGGTTGTAAACGACGTTGTTACACAACTTAAGGATTTTGATGAGTTTTCTCGATGACGAGCGAGGTTCATGTAGTGGGATGCTTCTTTTCGTTTGGGGTTGTTGTGTTGCTAATTGCACCCTTGTGGGGGTAAGCAAAGTCATTAGCAGTTGGATTCGGATCGTGGAAGTTAGTCGAGATTAAGGTTGACAAGACTCTTTGTTTTGTCAAGAAACCGTTGATGTTGTGCACCTAGAGGTCATGAGTAAAAGCGTAATATAATAGTATTAGTGGAAGTTCATTGGGATTCGAAGCGTGGTCCTGAGTTTACTTGGGATCGCAGGGATCAAATGAGGTCTAAGTGTCCTTAGTTGTTTGTCGATAGTGCTAATGCCTCGAGTAGTTAAATCTCGGGACGAGATTTTCTCAAGGTGGGGATAATGTAACAACCATGGCTTGAGCAGGTTGGTCAAACCATAGTGTTGACCTAAATATCTGTTCTATAAGTATGATTTATGGGTATGTATGTTTCTATGTGATTTTGTGTGTTTATATGAGTTTATGTGGGATATGTGAGGTATTGATAATCAATCTATTGAGTGTGATCATCTCAATGAGATTGGAATGGTGGTGAAATTGGTTGAGTTCATTTCGTTCACTTTTGAGTGACAAGGAAATGATTATTGAGATTTTAGCATTTTGTGATTAATGTGTAAGTATTTATACGTATACGTATTTTTGTGTTGGTAATTTAAGATAAGTTTAGGTTTTAGAGGTTAAGTTAAGAAAAATGAGTTATTTGATGGAGAAATTTTATTTTAATCACTTATTGTGATAATGGAATTGATTTAGTATTTTGAGAGAATTGTTTTGGGTTAATAAGTGGTTGTCTAGGTGATAAATTAAAATGAGAAGCGTGTCATTTGTGAAAGAAATGAGTTTGTTAAAATATGAGAGTTTTTGGTAAACTTTCCATATATAGAAAGTGAATTTGGAAATGAAAAGTTATTTTTAGAAAGTAGTTTTCAAGCAAAACGGCTTAACAAATTAGCTTAGGTTTTTATAAAACTTAAGGTATAAAGATAATTAATTAATTAATAAAAGAAAAGAAAAAAAAATATTTTTTTGGGCATGAATAGTAAATCCGAATTTTGGTAAATAAAAATAAAAATAAAAATAAAAAGGAATCCTAATTGATATCTAATACTAATTAGGAATTATCTAGTAAATATTAGGAGCCTATAAATACAAAAAATAAATCCCAAACCCACACCCTTTTTAGTTCGACCGGTTCCAAAAGAGGAGAAAGAAGAGAAAAATTTTAGGGATCTTTTCAAGGTAAGTTTTCTAGTTTATGTTCAATCCTAATTATAATCTTTCAATTCTAGTAACTTAATTATGATGGATTAGAGTTAAATTAGGTTTTATTAATTAGGGTTCATGTTTTCTGTAAATTAATGTAATTAAACTAATTAGAATTCATTAGGGTATAATTAGAAGCATGATGGTGTAATCGGTTAGGGTTAATTTGCGTTAAATCATGATTTCAGTTTGAGCAGAATTTTGGGTCGTGTTGCTCAGATGATATCTCATGATTGTCAATGAATTTTTTTATGAATCTTATGAGTTTTGATAAGTTCAGAGAGTCTATTTTCTAAAGAATCTGGCCTCGGACGATTTTGAGTTCGGGAAGGCCTTCAAAAGCCTTTCGCAAGAAAAGTTGTCTAACCAGTAAATACGGGTCAGATTTGGGTCTAATTTCGGGAAGTAAAACCCCAACTTAAAATTTGAATTGGACTTAGCCCTTCTACATAAGTTAAGTCTTATGTGTCTATTAAATATCCCCCAAAGTAAATTAATTAATTCGAAGCCTAAGTATGCTTTTCAGGGTCATACTTTTTAGTGCGCAATCAGACCCGAATTGAGACTGTTTTGGAGTTTGATTTTCTTAGGAGCACTTAGGTATGCAATTAATGATTGGGAGTCACATGTTAGACAGTAGACACATAAAGGATCATGTGAGATTTTTAGTTTGAATTATGAGGATGTTAAAGTGGTGCGTTTAGGTCGCATAAGTAGGTGTAAAATTCTGCTTAAAAACAGAAACTGTGAAGTGTAACATTTAAGTGTAAATAGTAAATGTAGGATGTGGTAAAGTTTTAAAACAAGTATAGGACTATGATAGATAACATAGGCATCCATCATAGTTGAGGTTACATCATATTGGGTTGAATGCCTAATTGATGGTAACTTATTGTGTGTTTATGTTGTTTAGATTGTTCGTGAATTTCTGTGAAGTATTTGTGGATTTTGGAAGCTAGCATCAGGTGAGTGTCATAGCCCCTATCTTTTCTAAGATTTTTCATTGGGGTGGAAACGATGCTTGAGTATGTGATGTTTTATTACTGTGATATTTGATGGTTGAGCTTAAAAATGCATGTGATGTGTGGCTATTACTTGCTATGTGTTGAATTGAATTGACAAGTAGAGCCGGGTTGGCTTGGATCGTGGGATCGTTCCTTCCCCACTTGGGTTGAGCCGAGCTATTTTTGAGTTGAGCTATTTTGTTTGAGTTATATTGATTTGAATTGTGTTGAATTGAGCTGATTGATTTGTAGTATGTGATAGTTCATGATATGCCATGCAACTGTTTATCTTTATCACAGAAATGTTGGAGTTGTTTTGAAATGTTTTGAGGTTGGTGTCTAAAACCTATGGCATCTCACCAACCTAGTGTTGACGTGTTTTAGCATCGTTTTCAGGTAACTCAGGTGATCGAAATTGATGTTAGGAGAGTTGCTAGTGAGACCATAGATGCAAGTTGAAGATCTATGATTTTGCTATGCCGTTTTATTTGAGCAATATGTTGATTTGATTTCTAGACTTTGTTTTGATATTGTAAGACTTGTATGGATGGTAATCCTTATCATTCATATTTGGTCGTTGGATATTTTTTTTGTTGGATGTTATCATGACACGTTGTGTCTTTGCATTTATTACACTATTTAGTATTCCTCTATAAAGATACCATGTGCTATGTTAATATCTTTCATGTTATGCCTCGCGTTTCCGCCTTGGCGGGGTGTGACAGATTGGTATTCAGAGCCAAGGTTATAGAGAATTAGGTGGTTGAACCTAGACTATAACCTAGGAGTCCTGGAAGTAGATGCATTTAGGGCATAAGTGTTTGTGTACGTATATACTGTATGTTCCCGCTATCTATAAGCTTGAAATTCTCTCTATTTTTGATTTACTACTATATAATATAAAATATATACTTTTTCATTATGGGGATCTAATAGTATATACCCCTTTGTTATTCTTTTAGTCATGTCTTCCCCTACCCTTAGGAGATATCGTTGGGAGATTGTTTACCTCAATGGACCCGCGAAGTTGGGTGACTTTTGAGAGAGAAAAGTCAAACCCAAGTGAGGCCCAACATAAGTTTATTTCGTTTCCTACCTCGATGCGTTGCTATAAT
The DNA here is from genome assembly GCA_026074375.1 of Tanacetum coccineum. Lineage (NCBI taxonomy): Eukaryota > Viridiplantae > Streptophyta > Magnoliopsida > Asterales > Asteraceae > Tanacetum > Tanacetum coccineum. Next base: position 14,260 of record BQNB010157873.1, read on the forward strand.
CGAGGATTGCTTTTATATTTTGGGTCGCGATGTGACTTCTGTTTCGTTTAGTCGATTGGGATTTTATGGTTCGTTAGATGGATTATTATGTTTGAGTTATATTTGCATTATTATTAAGTGCTATGTGGTAGATGTGTGTTATCATTGAGATGTGTGGTCTTGGAAGTAAGTACACGTGTGCAAAAGGTGCAATTATAATTATGGTCGCGAACATAATTATAAAGGCAACACACACGTGGACTTGTGACGTTGATTGCATTGATCATTGTTGCTTGTATGTATTATATAAGGATGTAAGTTTGGATAGTTATGTAAATGGTAGTGTAGATGTGATGTGAGATCCTGTTGAGGATGGTTATGTGGTTAGAGAAGTCCTCTCTTAACCGATTTGGCAATTATATTAGGTGGGTTGCATAGATGGTAAGGTTCCCTTTCATCTATCGTTTGTGGATACATCGGATACCTGTTGGTGTGGTCGTCACGATTCTTAAGTTGGTTCGTTAGCTCGTTGATTCGTCGAGATATCCAACGCTCGTGTTGGTATTCTAGGGTGTTATCATAGAACTGGTGTTCTACGTTCTCCGTTCGACGTTTTGATTGTTTTCCTTTTGTCTAAGGGTGACGATACTTTTTGGTTTGGTTCTAAGACCTTTGGTATGGATGAGTTTTATGGTTTGTTTGGTTTGCAAGAGTTCTTGTCGTGTTCGTTTTCAAGTAAATTAATATTATGGTATTGGAATTCTTAAGGTATTTTGGGAGTCTATTTTGCTATCATGACGTCTCGTGTTACGAGTCATAAATTCCTTTTCAAAGTAATTTTGTTGTAGTCGATATCATATT
>BQNB010157874.1:0-15099 GCA_026074375.1 Tanacetum coccineum
CAATAATCTTATATAAGCTCCCAATTAAACTTATAGGACGAAAGTCTTTAACCATGTTAGCGTTTTAAGATTTAGGAATCAAGGCAATAAAGGAAGAATTACCACCTTTAGAAAACGACCCGTGTTCAAAGAAATAAGAAACAACTTCTATGACATCTTTTTCTAACAGACTTCAATATCTCCGATAAAACCCAAAAGTGAATCCAACTGGACCTGGAGATTTATCCATACCACAGTCCCAAACTGCCCTTTTTAGTTCTTCTAAAGAAACATCTTTTTCCAAATCGACTTGAACCTCCGAAGAATTTTGGTTAGGAAAGTTCATATCAAGATAAAGACAAGTAGAGGAAGGGCAATAAAATCTATTTTTGAAGTGAGATAGAAACTCACCTTTAACCATAGAAGGGGAATCAATCTAAACGCCGTTAACTAAAATGCCTCTAATAGCAAGGTTGTTTCTTTTTTTATTAAGAATACCATGGAAGAATTTCGAGTATTCATCACCTTCAATAGACCATCTGTTTTTTATTATATGGTAGTCCTTTTTTATGGTTAAATATTATTACATGCCAGTACTTTTTTATTTTTCTAATTTATTAGTCCGTGATGTTTACTTTTTATTACATATTAGTCCTTTAAATTTTATTAACATACATTATGAGTCCTTAAAAAATAGTAATATACATTTTTCTTTCTTAGCGTTTAAGGTTTATCACATGTTAGTCCTTTTTAAAAATGCATATAATTTAATTTTAATTGTGATACTTTATTTTTGGATACCTGAATTCAATGAGGAAGAGGAAGAAGATGACGTATCCGATGAGTGCAATTTTGATGGTAAACCTGAAGCACAGGAGGAGAACAATATATTCGAAGAAAGTGAAGAGGAGAAGGTACATGAAACTGAATTTGGAGTACCTAGTGGCGAGAAGGTTAATAAGTCAGAAGATCCTTTTGGTATATATTCTCTATTGCAAAAAAACAAAACTAACATGGAGAACAAGGTGAATGAGGAAGATCACAGCTTATCTCACCCACCGGGCTTCACTCCGGAAGTAGATCAGTTCGAAGGTAATGCTATGGGGGATATCGCAGAGAAGGTATATACAGAAAAGGAAAATGATGTGAACTCATTTGTGAATAAAGACATAGGAAATAATGATTCGAATTCGGTTAATAACAATGTTGAACCAACTGATTTGGATCGTTCTAAATTACTGCGATCAGGTGGGTCCATTTTAAATTTTATGGAGGAAGTGGTGAAGGTAGGACAAACAATGGGGTATAACATGGAAGGGTGCATTAAAGATATTAACGATATAATCGAATCCCAAGGAGAGTTTGGGGTTATCAGATGAATTTTTTGTCTTTAAATGTTCAAGGCCTCGCCCAAAAGGCTAAAAAAGATTGGGTTAAGGAGTTGTGTATAAAAAATAAAGTGAATTTTATTGGTTTGCAGGAAACTAAAATGGGGACTATGGACTTGAATACTGTGAGATCATGTTGGGGTAATTCTATATTCGAATATGTTCAAAGTGATTCAGTTGGTTATTCTGGAGGAATTTTGTGTATTTGGGATCCAAATTCTTTTCGGAGAAATAGTTTTACGAGATCAGATTATTTTGTCATTATTAGAGGAGTGTGGCTTAAATCTGGTATTGATCTTTTGATAGTGGTCGTTTATGCTCCTCAAGACGCTAAAGAAAAACATATGCTGTGGGAATATTTGACTCATATTTCAAATTCTTGGGATGGTAAAATTGTTATGATGGGCGATTTTAATGAGGTGAGATTTAAATCGGATAGATTCGGTTCTAACTTTAATGTTCATGAAGCGGAAAAATTTAATTCCTTCATTTATAACGCGGGGATGGAGGAAGTTTCTTTAGGAGGAAGTGCTTTCACTTGGTGTCATAGATCAGCTTCCAAAATGAGCAAATTGGATCGATTTTTCGTTTCTGAAAATCTTTTGACCTCATGTCCAAATATTTCTGCTATAACCTTGGAGCGGTTTATTTCGGATCATCGGCCTATTCTTTTACGCGAAACATCGTTCGACTATGGCCCTATTCCTTTTCGATTCTATAAATACTGGTTGGAAGTGGACGGATTTGATAAAATGGTCAGAGAATCCTGGGAAGCAGCTCCTGGCAATAAAGATAATGCTATTCGTAGTTTTATGGGTAAATTAAAATTCCTTAAAGATCGCATACGTGTTTGGCTGTCTATACATAAGGCAAATTCGAGAAGTGATACGGACATTCTAAAAGAGGAGCTGAGACTTTGTGATGAGTTGATCGACAAGGGTATGGGTTCTAGTGAAGTAGTTCAGAATAGATTGGAGATCCTTAATAAGATTCATCAGGTTCAAAAAAATCAAGCTTCGGAAATTTCTCAAAAAGCCAAGATCAAATGGGCTATTGAGGGTGATGAGAACGTGAAATTCTTCCACGGTATTCTTAACAAGAAGCGCAGCCAATCTCAGATTCGAGGTGTCATGGCAAATGGTGTGTGGATTGATGATCCGGTCAAGGTGAAAGACGAATTTTTAATGCATTTTCGGAGCAGGTTTGATAAACCTCTTTTAAATCGTGCTTTGCTTGATCTTAATTTTACTAATTCTCTTACTAATGAACAAAAAGAGGATCTGGAACAAGATATAACTAAAGAAGAGGTCAAGCGAGCGGTGTGGGATTGCGGTGTTGATAAATCTCCGGGTCCAGATGGATTCTCCTTTTACTTTTATCGTCATTTCTGGTCTATGATTGAAGATGACGTGTTTGGGGCTGTGGAGTACTTCTTTATTAATGGTGATATTCCAAATGGTTGTAATTCAAATTTTATTGCCTTGATCCCTAAAATCATTGATGCAAACATGGTTAAAGACTTCCGTCCGATAAGTCTAATTGGAAGTCTATACAAGATTATTGCCAAACTTTTAGCTAATCGATTAGTTGGTGTCTTAAGTAACCTCATTAATGAGGTTCAATCTGCTTTTGTAGCGGATAGACAAATTTTGGATGGGCCTTTTATTCTTAACGAGGTTCTTCAATGGTGTCGAAAAAAGAGGAAACATGCGCTCATTTTTAAGGTTGATTTCGAGAAAGCGTATGACTCTGTTCGATGGGATTTCTTAGACGATGTGTTAGATAAGTTTGGATTTGGTGTGAAATGGAGAAATTGGATTCAGAGTTGTCTTAGATCGTCTAGGGGGTCGATTCTTATCAACGGGAGTCCAACGAAGGAATTTCAATTCTTTCGAGGTCTTAAACAAGGTGACCCTTTATCCCCTTTCCTTTTTATTCTTGTTATGGAAAGCTTGCACATTTCTTTTCAACGGGTGGTTGATGCGGGATTATTTAATGGAATTAATTTGAGCTCCACGGTGAATCTTTCTCATTTGTTTTATGCGGATGACGCTATTTTTATTGGTCAATGGAATGAGCTTAATATTGATACTCTAGTCCGAGTTTTGGAATGTTTTTTCCGGGCTTCTGGTCTTCGTATTAATATGAGTAAAAGTAAGATTATGGGTGTGAATGTGGAAGATGCGAAGGTTAAAATTGCGGCTAATAAACTTGGATGTCTTGTTCTTAAGACTCCCTTCACTTACTTGGGTACGAAAGTAGGGGAGAACATGCATAGAAAACATGCTTGGAATGAAGTGGTTGAAAAGGTCCTGTCTCGGCTATCTAGATGGAAGTTGAAAACTCTTTCTATTGGAGGAAGATTCACACTTCTCAAGTCTGTTTTAGGCTCTATGCCAATCTTCCATATGTCCATTTTTAAAGTCCCCTCGAGTATTCTTAATTCACTTGAAGTTATTCGTAGTCGTTTCTTCAACGGTCATGAGCATAAGAGTAATAAAGCAACTTGGTTTAAGTGGAACAAAGTTTTAACTTCAAAAGAGAAAGGTGGCTTAGGGGTTTCTAGTTTATTTGCTCTCAATAGAGGGTTGTTGTTCAAGTGGTTGTGGCGGTTTTATTCTCAAAAAGATTCGTTATGGACCAAAGTGATAAAGGCTTTATATGGGGAGGACGGGAGTTTAGATAAAGTTGGTGCTTCGGCTGCTCGGACCTGTTGGACTACAATCGTCCAGGAGGTGAAGGTGATACAAGCACAAGGAATAAATATTCACGATTTTATCAAATTAAAGCTGGGAAATGGTGAGGATTCTCGTTTTTGGCTTGATAAATGGTACGAAGGTGGAGTGTTAAAGAGGTTGTTTCCTCGTGTTTATGCCTTGGAACTTGACAAAAATATTTCAGTGAGTTCAAAGTTAAAGGCGCCAAGCTTAGTTACTACCTTCAGAAGAAATGCGAGGAGTGGTATTGAACAGACACAGTTTGATTCTATGGCGGAGATCATGAAAACAATCTCGTTGGTGCCTCGTGTTGACAGGTACATATGGTCGCTGGAGAATGATGGCTCATTTTCGGTTGCTTCGATTCGCAAGACGTTAGACGACAACCGGTTCCAGGAGGAGAGTTTGTCGACAAGGTGGGTCAAATCCGTGCCTATCAAGGTTAATATTCTGGCTTGGAAAGTTAAATCTAATGCTCTTCCTACTCGTTTTAACATATCTCGTCGCGGCATGGATATTGATTCTATTGATTGTCCCATTTGTAAAATGGGTGTCGAAACGACAAGTCATGTGTTCTTTCAATGCAATGTGGTTAGACAGGTTATGAGAAAGATTTCTTCATGGTGGAATGTGGAGTATATGGAGGTTAATTCATATGAGGAGTGGCGTTCTTGGCTCGTGTCTACCCGGATTCGATCAAACATCAAAGTTATTATCGAAGGGATCTATTACGGCTTGTGGTGGGTTATGTGGAATTTTCGGAATAAGATTTTATTTGATACGAAGATTCCGGAAAAGGTCTTGATCTTTGATAATTTAGTCTCTAGCTCTTTTTATTGGTTTAAATATCGATGTAAAGCATCGATCAAATGGGACGATTGGCTTAAAAACCCTTATATTGTTTGTTGTTGATCTAGCTCCTTGCTAGTGTTTAATAAAATTGCCGTTCAAAAAAAAAAAAAACTCTAAAGTTCCCGCACCTTAATCTCACCAAAAATATATTTAGTCAACTTATTGAAAACCGAGCCTTCCATTTATTCATAACTCTTATTAATTAAAAAAATAAAAAAATAACTTGTTATTCTGAAACAAAATAACCTTAACAATATCTATTTTTACTCTCTCTTTCTTCTAAAATATTAGCCAACTCTCACACACACACTCTTTTACAGATTTCTCTCTTCCAAAATATCCGGCCAACCTTCACGCACCGACATCTATTTAGATATGTTTCATCGAATTCATCTGTTGTCGAGTACCATGTCGCCGGAAAAAACTACTCAACGAATGAATGCCGGAAAAAACTACAAAATCATAGCCGGAAAAACCACCATCTCGCCGAAAACAAAAGTCGTTTTCTGCCATGTCGCCGGAAAACCCTTCGGGAACCACAACCGTCACGTCAGACGGGTACAACCATGTCACCGGAGAAGACCATGTATGTTGAGTTTCATGTGGCTTTATGTTTGATTTTTCTTAAGTTATATATTTGGTTCGTATAATTTTTTGTTTTAATGAAGTTGTATAGTTTTTGAGATGGTGGTATAAAAAAAAATTGAGAGTGCGAAAGAAATGTATAAAATATTAAAAGTGGGAGAGAAAAGATGCAGATTGCAAGAAACTAGGAGATAAAAGTCAAAAAACATAATTATTACCCGTAATAAATTCGGTGTATTTAGAATTATAGATTTTATATTTAGTGTCCAGCCCCCCCCCCTGGTAGTTGTAAAAGGGATTTTATAAAAATTTTAAGAAGTAAATTTTTTTAAAAAATGAGTATTAATTTAAAAAATGGGGCATATAGCCGTTTGCCAACGTATACATTTTCAAAAAATTAATACTCCCTCCGTCCCATAATTATTGTCCTCTGACAAAAAACAAATAGTTTAATAAAAGTGCATTTATTACTGTTTTCTCTCTCTTACTTTTTGACAGAATGACAGTTTTACCCTTAGTTAATTAATTAAAGTCTTCTTTAAAGTTCGTAATAATAATTTCAAATAAGGGTAATATAGTAAACTTGAACAAACTTCCCTATCTATTTTTAGTAGTGGACAATTAAATTGGGACTTCCTAAAAAGGAAACATAGACAATAAAAATGGGACGGAGGGAGTAATAATTAAAAAAAAAGAAAAATTCTTTGGTGTTGGCTGGTCATCACGGCGCGAAGGTCTATGACGCCAGCCGTGGTGTCCTTGGCGCGAGAAAAATGTGGGTTGTTGTGATGACGTCTGGCTAACAGCTAAAGGTACCTCCCGCTCTTATTTTAAAACTTATGAATTAGTATAAATTTAGTGTTACATGATAGACTTATGTAAACTTGTAAATTTTGAAATGAGACAAAATTAATAATTTTAGGAAACACAAGTTTATAAGCTAGAAATTAAACTTAAACAAACATTTTAATTAATATTTCTTCCGTACTTAGATTATCAATAAAGTCAAATTGAATCCAATTTGGATCAAAAATGAATCAATTTTGTCAAAATTGAAAAAACTTTAGTTAGAGAATATGATGAATAAAAACAACATAATAAAAATATATGTGTCTAAAATTTTGTGAATAAAATTGAAAAAGAAGAACGGTAATTAATAAAACGCTTAAAGGAGTTGGTCTTTTATTCTTTACAATAAACTTATTTTGGAGTTTAAGTGTAAGATCTATAAATTTACAAGTTTTATTATAACTTTAAAAAATAAACAAATAACCCCTTAAACTTTATTTTTTTAAATAAAACAAACGTAAAAAGTTTTTTACTTCCAAACAAAGATTTAACACTATCTAATCACATCCCAAATCTACCCGAAGACTTTTTAGTGGATTTTTCATTGTCGGCTTGAAATCATGTTGTACAACCAAATAGAAAAACACCGAAGCACATAAAATATCATAAATGAAGAAAAAGAGTTTTCTAGCTATTCATTGATGAGTTCGGAAGAATTGCATTTTTTTCTTTTGGTTTAATATTATACAATTCTCACATTTTAAAATTTTCAAAAAGTTTTTATCCCTGTGACATGTGTGATTGTCTATAAATTATTTACTAACAATCTGGGTACTTTTATAGCTTAAAAAAGTGTTGGTGATGGAAAATAAGCTAAAACTTTTTTTCATTTGTATTTAGTATATGAAGTACACAATAGTGTCTTTGTTCGACCAAACATATTTTTTCATTGCACGAATCATAATATTTATTTTGAGTTTTTTAGTGTTTTTGTATTCTATAAATATTTGACGTTTTTGATATCCTCAACTTTATGCTATTACAATTCGATTGCGAAACTAAAAATTTATATGTTCTTTCACTGAGACAAAGTTTAATGACCATGAATCCTAAGTTTAGTTACAAATCATGCAACTACTAAATTCATTTAAAACATATACAATATCAACTTCTACAATAACAGTAAAAATATCAGTCTTCCAAAGTGGAGGCTAATGGTTCGACTATAATATAGAACCACATTTAATGAATAATTTTTTCATATGTTTTCGATACATACTTATAAAAATAATATAAAACAGATAGAATAAATGAAATCATATTAAAAAAAAAGAATAATGTCTTTGTCCAGTATGAGTGCACATGCATTATAAGTAGTGGTATAGAAAATGTAAAATGGGATACTATGGTACTTCAATGGAAATTCCTTATATTTATTTTTATCATTGCTGTCGCTTTGGTTTTACTTTCATGTTTCTATTATTATTAATTACTGTTTAACAGAATTACTCCCTCGTCCATTAGTGTTGTTAAAATGGCTTGACTTTTTCGGTCTTAATTTTGCAACTTTGACCTTACGTATTATTTTTTGTGTTATATAAAAACTTGATGCAAAATATATGAATGGATTGAGTTTTAAATGTATTTTCATTGGTATAATTTTCATCGCTATTATTATACAACAAACAAACCTGTTTATAGACAAAGCTAAAAAATAAAGACTTAAAAAGTCAATACTGGACTATAATTATGGGAGGAAGGTTTTTAGTATCTACAATTGCTCTTATTACTTATTGAATTAACAATATTTAATAAGATACAATCAGGAACATTTAATTTTTATATTTTATTTTTATATAATAAAGAATTACATTATTTTGAAGTTTTCTATCAAATTAATCTTATGAATTCTTAAAATTGGAACCAATTTGAACATTTGATTGTGGCACGTGACAAGATATGTCAGCGATCTGATTAAACCTAATAAAAGAAGTCAAAATTTAAATTGAATTGAATTTATGAATTTTAAATTGGAACAAATCAGAAACATATTGATTATGCACGTAGGCAAAATCGGTGCTGATTTGATTGTGCTGATAAAAAGTCTCAAAATAAAATTGAGATTGGTCAATGCATATCATAATTTTTAGTTGGTGAAAAATTAGCTAAGAAGTTTATGTGTCAAACACTAGAAGAAATAAGACTTGCAAGCGTTGTAAAACTAAATGAATAAGAAGGGTCTTCAATTAATTTTTTCCCCTTTATAACCCAAAACACGCCAGTTACGCACATTCAATAACACTAAATACCCTAGCCAGAGAAGATTAAATGCATTTTAACTATAAAAACCCTAAAAATTCAAATCATTCAACCTCTTTCATCTTTGTTCCCTTCTTAACACTAAATTAAATTCATCTTGTGACTAACCTAGATATATCATTATGAAAATCAAATTTCCACATGATGAAGAGGAGTGTTGTATATTTACTCAAAATTTGATGAGCTTTTAATTATATCTGATTTACACTTGCTAATATGAAGGTAAATCGATCTACTTTTCAACTCTTATGTGTTCAGCTTTTGTCATAAAGATTATTATTTCGCGTCACTTTGAATCACCGTGATTTTGGATAGGTTGCCTACTAAGTTTCTAAGACGAATGATCGGCGCCCTATTTCCGGAGTTAAACCTTTTTTCTCGGAGATTAATGAAGGAAAAAGTATGCAACGATGAACTTAATTCTTAGATTTTATTCAAATACTGTAGCAGTGAATATATAGGAACTTTGTATCATTGATTGTAAAATTTACTTCTACTACTATAATATAAAGGGCTAATATTGTAATCTTCTTTATTCAAGCTACATTGTACTATATTCTTCTAGACATAACATAAATACTTTTGCACAAGTGATTCCTTATCTAATGACACCTGAAATATTACAAACAAATAGGTTCCTGTCGTTGTGGGAAATTACATAGGGTATGTTCTACTTTCTTTCCATACAAATAATGTGCACACAATTTGCTTCATTTAGGTGTAATATGTATTCAAATAAGCTATTATAAAGCAATTATTTGCCTTATCCGGGACACATGGGTTGGATTAGGCTCACTTGGAGACATTTTTTTCAATAAGTTTTTCAATTATTTTACAGAAGTCTGTCTATTTTATTTGGATAAGTGTATATTATTTGGATAAGTGTATATTCAGTTATCTAACTTTTGAAACAAAACTAACTATGAGGGCTTATGCATTTTGAATACACATTGAGGGACTTGTTACCTAATTGACCTGTTAGAAACCAAATCATACATACTATTAGATTATTATAAAAGTTATAGATCAAATTGGATTGTCCTATGTTTATTTTTCTCTATTTAGCATTTATGTTATTCACAGTCGGTCATGAACGTTATGGGTTATGATATGTATCATCAAAAAGTTATCACAAAATTAGACTCCGAATCATGTGTGTGCACGGGGATGCAAAACTATTTAGACTTATGTTAAACCCTGTTAGTGCGACTTATGTTCAAAGCCAAGAAGATGCGACTTAGAGATACCAGCTTGACCGTTCTCCAAGAGTTCAGCCATGGAGTAGCGAGTTCGGGAAACAAGTCACTTTCGCACTTCAAACCTTAATATCAAAATCTTGTGAAGCTTCTACGATTGTTGCATACAACAAGACCAATTCTTTGAAAATATCGTCAACTATAATTTTATAATTTATGTACATTTGACAAAACAATAATATACTTTTTTAAATAACAATTGCAAAATTAATTAATTAATTAAAAATTTTGTGTCTAAGTCTCGTTGTTGTGCACGGGCATTTAATAAACTAGTAACGAATATTAGTATGTTGGGTTTATTAATATTGTAACAATCCACTATTAATTTGTAACGAATGGTTTAATTAACCGAAAATAAATACGTTTTCGTAGGCGAGATATTAATATTGTATCGCAATGTTAAATAAATTCATTTTATTTTAAGCTGTGCATACAATCTAATTTAATTAAATTATTTTTAATATTATTATTATAAATAATAATATTATACTGTACTCAAGTCGAGTTTGAAGAAATATTTCAGAGGGTGGGTTTTGTGCGATCCACTGGTAGAGAGGTGACAATTATATATTACTTTTTCAGAAATTAGTGAGATGAAGGATTAATCATTTTAAGTATTGGACAGCATTGGGCATTATATGAAAACAACATCTTTTTTCAATAATTTACCATTCCTTTGACTTCTAATACCTTCACTAGCAAGATGAGTGGTTTTATAGTAAAAGAAAATGAGAGCCAAATTTCGCTAAAAGTAGTGGGGCTCATAATTGTACTCTCTTTCTCTTTCCTCTTGTATACTTAAATTCATAAATTTTATTTTAAAATAATTCTTTAAACGATACTTTTATTATAAAATTTATTAAATAAATATTTTTTCTCTCTTTCCTAAACATAAACCAAATTCAAATCTTATATCAAATCCGAATTTAAATTCTAAATCCGTCTACAAACCAAATATGCCATAAGTCTTTTTCATGTACAATTATGCACCCACAAAGGAGTGTAGGTAAAATATTTCTAATTATAAACATTACATGAAATAACCACGTCAATATAAGTATATATACATTTTGACAGTACACATAGGGAATGATGAGGTTTTTCACGAACTCCAACACATAATTTACAGAAACAATCCTTGAGGTTATCAATTCACTGCAAAGTTTGTCCTTAATGACTAACTTTGCAACGGAACGCTATCCCAAGGACTAATTCGGTAAAAAAAATTCAAAACTCCCATAAGAATTTACAGAAACAGTCCTTGAGGCTATCGGTCCATTGCAAAGTTAGTCCCTAATGACTAACTTTGCAACGGAATGCTAATCCAATGACTATATTTTCGTAAAAAATTCAGAAACAATTTACCAAATTAGTCTTTCGGGTTATCAGTCCCTTACAAAGTTAGTCCTTAATGACTAACTTACTATACGGAAATAGTAATTGGGTTATCGTTCCGTTGCAAGCTTAGTCCTTAACAATTAAAATTCGGTCCCATTGCTAGTGGTGGGTGAAAAAACCTAGTTTAATAAGTAATATTAAGTATTAGGTCTATCGTTCCGGTTGCTAACTTAGGCTTACATAAACTTCGCTTCCAAGAGTAGAGCCCGAGGTGTGAAAAAATCCTCAGTTATGAAGTAAAGTTAAGATTTAGGCTCCTGTTTCTTTTATGGTTTAATGGGTGTTTATACAAAACTTTCTTTTGATACAACAGGAAAGTTGTATGTTTCTTTTTTGCTTGTTTCAAAAGGTAATCCTATTTGGAGAGGAGTACCAAAATCTACACTATTTCCACTTAGACACTCTAATCATATTCTTCATTAATTCTATCTTCACTTTTTCAGTCATTCTACACCCTTCCCACCAAACATTCTTTTCTACAATCTAACGTTTCTCCTCGCGTCAACCTTATCAAGTCGGCGACGTTTGTTGTGTCGTCCGTCAAGAGCTTTAGTCGCCACCATTGTTGCGAGGGTTGTAAAATTGAGGTATATTAGTTGTAGCTTTTATTGATTTTTTTGTTCATTCGTTTTCGCTTTATTTTATATAGATCACTGGTCAATTAAGGACAAATGCATATTATTTGATTCAAATTGGGTTTCATAATCTTTTATGTAAACTTGTTCAACATTGTAGAGCTATTGGCGATATGGGGTTGAACAATCTTGTGTACAAAGTGTTGGTTGGTATTTGAGCTTGTTTCGTATTTATACATCTTGGGGGCTTGATTAGATGAATAAGGGCACAGAAAGAGTGAACAAGACCATTTTTGCTTACTACTTATTACAGAAGGAAAATAGGAATCGCCTTATTTTTTAATGTATCGTTTCACTAAATGGGATCTTTATTGTGTCAGGACCATTTACCCCAAACCCTAGGAAAATAAAAAGAAACCCCCCTTCACCATAAGGTTGCATCATTGAAAACAATGATCAAGTTCCTCGGAAATGATTGTGCGTGAATTTGTTGGTCTTAACTTGGTTGGAGTCATTGTGGTTAATAGTTTTTTTTTATCACAGGTAGTAATAAAATATAAGCAATTGCAAAGTCGTAAATAAAGACAGCTGTAGTTTTGGGTTATTTTTCTGGTGGAAAATTCTTAAACAATTTTGTAGAAATATTAGCAGTTAGTAGTATCAGTTTGTTATATAAAACTATTTTGTTATATAAAACTATTTTATAGAAATTAAATTTTTAATTGATACATCTAGACTTGATATTAATTTATTAAAAAACTTAATTAATTATTATTAATCTTATTATTTCAAAAAACTAAATTAAATTGACTTTCTAGTCTTATTTATAGCAATACCCATAAATTAGCATACATACGTGAGTTATAAAATATCAATAATGAGGTCAAAAATGCAGATCTAATATGTAATTATATACGAGATTGTTACATTATGCAACGGACTATGTATTTTCTTTTCCTTTAAATAACTCTTGAAGCACGACGGTTTCAAGCATCCACTAACTTAATCGATTTGTATACCTGTTTGATTTCCATTCATCGAATAAGTTGATTTGTGTATATCGACTTATAGCTCTTCTCTATCTCATCTTGTTAGATTCGACGTGATTTTTAGATTAGGGGTTCGATTTTCTAATCGATTTTTGGTTATAAGTAAATTACCATTCATCTGATTTAGTGAGATCTAGGGTTGTTATTCATTGTTTCTGTTTAAATCCTCTTTATTCGATATCGACGTAATTCATTAGGTTTTAGAAATCTCCTTTTCAACTCCCTTCACCTTCAATGAATCTAATTCGTATATTGCTACTACTCCGCTAGAGCTGAGGTACTTGATTGTTTATAACCCTGGTTTATTGTGATCATCACTTGTTATTGTCGATCTCTTTAACGAGATGTGTTAGGAGAACCCTTCAAACTCGGTTGGTTTTTTTTTTACCCTTAATTTGGGTTTCGATTTGGTCGTTTTCTACGCAAACTTCATTTTTTTCAATGTTTTCATGTTTATTATGGGTATTTTAGACAAAGAAGGATGATGTGGCTAAGATCTCACTTCAAATCTATGTGTCGTATTTTCCTGAGTGTTCTCGCCAAAGATTTGTTTCTTGCTTTGCTAGAAATATGGGACACGTTTTATATGATCGTTCTATTCCATTTAAGAAATCGAATGATGGGAAAGAATTCGGTTTTGTTCGATTATTATGTGATTTAACATAGTGAGAAACGATTGGTTATAGTAAATTCTTTTGGCATATTGGATTGGTCGATCAAAGTTTCATGCAAACGTTGCCATTTCACTAGAACTCTTTGAAGATTTAATTAAGCCTCGAAGACATTGTGTATGTGCTTTAAAGATAAGAGTAACGTTAAGAAAATAGGTCGTGTAAGAGTAAAGCAGGTAAATCTTATGCCCATGTGCTGAAAACACATAATTCATTTGAAGCATTGGACTGTGAATCTGCGCCTTCAATTGTTTTGGATGATGATTGTCTTAATTCAAGAGATCTCTCTAAGACCTTGTTGGGTAGGGTTAAAGAGTTTGCATCTTTGTCGAATCTTAAGGTAGTCCTAAAGAATGAAGGTTTTGACGAGATCAAACTTCAATATATGGGAGAACTATGGGTTTTGTTGGAATTTCCTTCGTCTAAAATTAAGGAATTATTTCAGGAAAATAGGGGGGTTGGATCGTGGTTCTCGGTTTTAAAACAAACTTCTACCGAATTCGTTCCTGAAGGTAGAATTTTATGGGTTGAGATCGAAGGAGTCCCATTTAAACTTTGGTCTAAAAATACCTTTAAAAAGATTGCTAGTAAGTGGGGAGAGATTCTTGACACCGAAGATCAGGAAGAAGATGGTTTTTATACGAAAAGATTATGCATCTATTCAAAACTTGGAAATAATATTTATGAGAACTTTAAAGTTATCTTCCGAGGTAAGGTTTTTGTATTACGCGCTAAAGAAATCCCTGGATGGGTTCCTGAATTCACTGATGAATTTGATGATGATGATGAATCTGAAGAAGGGTCTAAAGGAGACACTGCAAATAGCCATGGTGCGTTTAACTTTGATGATGTGGATAAAGTTCCAGAGACTGAACTTGATGATCCTTTAGAACAAAACGAGAATCCATCGGAAGATCTTTTTGGCATCTACTCTATCCTCAACAAAAATAAAGATAATGATGCTAGCATACCAGTATCTGATCATAGTATCAAATTCCCACCAGGTTTTACTCCTAATGGGGTTTCCATGCAAGAAGATATCGGGAGAAGGCCTCGTATCGTGGAGAAAGAACAAAATGAACAGGAAAGGATAAATAATTACAACGGTTCTAAAGATGAGATGTCAGGCTCAGTGTGTTCTAGTATCTTTAAAAAACCAGTGGCTCCGCAATCAGGGGGTCTATCCTTTGTGTGTTGGAGGAACTTGTGAAGGTTGGACAAGCAATGGGATATAATATGAAAGGTTGTGTAAATAATATAAGTGAGATTATTGAATCTCAAGGAGTGTCGGGGGTTAATCGATGAATTGTCTTTCTTTGAACATTCAAGGCCTAGCCCAAAAGGCCAAAAGAGATTGGGTTAAGGAGTTGTGTTTAAAAAATAAAGTGAATTTTTTGGCTCTTCAGGAAACTAAAATGGAGAATATGAACCTGTGGTGTGTCAAGGCTTATTGGGGAAATTATACTTTTGATTACGTTCATAGTGATTCTGTGGGCAATTCGGGGGGAATTCTTTGCATTT
>BQNB010157875.1:0-15099 GCA_026074375.1 Tanacetum coccineum
TAGTTATGAAGTCTCGGTAAGCATTGAAGGGGTTGAAGAATAAAAAAGAAATGTAAGGATAAATGGTGAAAAGAAAGAAGCCTTCCATATACATAGGCAGAAACCGGGTCAATACATACCCAGTGACATTATGCACAACCCTCCCTAGCCACTCAAGGTCTCTTAACAGACTCTTGTTTCATTTCTCACGGAGATTACACGCATTTCTATCGACTTTCTCACTCCGAGTTAGTTGATATTGAAAAGGTGGCAGTCTGCTCCAGCCTCCGATCACTAAAATCAAAGTGCACTATTGAGTCTAGAGCCAAAAGAGATCATCCATAAATCTCATTAGGACACTTGTCAAAATTATGCTTGCTATCTCACACAATGTGAATAACGAGAAAATATAAAGAGTCCTACGCATTATCCTTGTGATTCTTCTTGAACATCTGAGTGATACTTAAGTACTCACAATGAAGATGGAAATCCTGCTTGAGCTAACATCAAACAAGCTCATGGTAGGTAACTTGTGCGATTCTATACGAATCAAACTTGTGACAACTGGAAAGAAATGATGGTGCGATTCTATAAGAATCAAACTTGTTCCAGGATATGAATTGACGATTGATGATGAATTTTTGAAATGATTAACACTCTCGATGTGTCACAAAACCACTTTAGCAAGTGACACGTTGATTGATTTTCAAATCGATTTTTCTATTTCAATCGGTGAGATAGTAACTCACTGGTTCACTCTTATCGTGCTGTCTGCTTTGAGACGTTCTGATAATGAGAACATGCTGAGTTTGATGAATCTAATACAAATATGTTAGAAAGATTCTATACTTCAGCTGGAAATCCTGTCAAGGAGATTCTTCTTAAATTGAATCTACCTGATCACAGGTCGATCCTTACGGATTCGAAGGTTACTCCAACCACACCTAGACGAATGACAAAGCCATATTCGTCCCCCAGATTTATTGCTAACTGTTTAAATGCAGGATACGTAAAGATGGTGGTGAAGGTACTTGATTCCAGCTGACTCACAAGATTCATAGCCACATGCTCATACCCGACCGACAAACATAAAGACATCATGAAAGCTCAAGTACATGTTTTAAGACTTCTGCTACTCTGATACCGTACGTCTTTCTTAAAGTGAAAAAGTATTAAAGTTTAAGAATTTCAAAGAAGTTTTCGTCACTCTGATACCGAACGTCTTTCTCAAAGTGACGAAGTGTTAAAGTTAAAAAATTTCAAGAAAGATGCAACATTAAAGCTTTCCAAGTCAACAAATCAAGAATGGCATGAGCATGTCGGTCGAGAAGTCACAAGATCACAAGATGACAAAGTCACAAGATGGCGAAACGAGGTTATGCTTGGTTGATGATCTTACAGTGCTCAAGATCACATCTTCACTTACAAGTAAAGATAAAGGAATAAGCTCGAGCCTAAAGTCAAAAGATTACTACAACATATTCACAAGAGAAAGTCAAGTTTATGAGCTAAAGACTAAGAGATATAGCATAGTATGCTAGGTTTAAATTTTGTAAAATGGAGTGACCTCCCTTAGGGGGAGATTGTTGGAAACAAGAAAAGTATCGGTCACTTCCAAGTTGTAATAGTCTTACCCTGTAGTATGTTATATGATTAGTCTAGTAAGCTAGTCAGGCCCAAGGCCCATGGAAAGCCTGTTAAGGACCATGGTCGGCCATGTATGTAGTTTATATACCCTCTCCATACATTGGAAAGGGTGGTTGGTTGTTTCAATTCTTATTTTTCACACACATAATATTCAATATTACTTTCTTTCTCTAGAAACTTTCCAATCTACTTCTCTCTCTAGTTCTTGCATAATATCAAAGATTACTAGTATTCTTCAATTGGTATCAAGAGCCATGGAGTGGTGTGTTTAGTTTTTATGTTTGTCTTTTGATTTGTGTTCAAAACCTTTACAAAGAGCAAAATCTTGATTTAAAATTTGTTGGCTTAAAAACCTTAAAGTTGTCATTTTTCTTGTTCTTATAGGGTTAGTAACACTAGTTGTACAAGATTTTTTGCAAAAAACCAATTAAAAATGTGTCTTTTTAAGTTTTAAAAATTTGGGTTTTGTCTCAGTTACAACCGAACTAGTCTTGTCTGTTGGAACCAAACTAGAAGATCGAACGAGTTAACCGAACCAGTGGAACCGAACGAGTTTTCTTAAGTTGGAACCGAACTAGTGTCTTCAGTTAGAACCGAACTAGTTGATTTAGTAGGAAACGAACGAGTTGATCCTAGTTGGAACCAAACTAGTAAACCGAACCAGTGGAACCAAACTAGTTTATTTGTGTTGGAACCGAACTAGTGAACTGAACTAGTGGAACCGAACTAGTTTTTTGTTTGACAATCGAACTAGATAACCGAACTAGTAGAACCGAACTAGTTTTGTTTGATAACCGAACTAGATAACCGAACTAGTGAAAACCGAACTAGTCAAAACCTATTAACTCAAATTTCTAAATTATACCGTTATTTCTTTGACTTGTAAAATCCCGTGAAACATTAACTTGTTTTCCCAGTTTTGTCGAGAATTGTAAAATCCCGTGTAGTTTCAAGAATTATTTCAAAACTCAACAACCACATATTCAAACACAATTCCTTTCTTCCACCGATCAATCAATTAGTAATCTTTTTGATACCACGTTATCAATGACGACTCTTGCTGATAAATCACTTCTCTCGGGTGGTGACAATAAACCACCGATGCTTGAAAAATATTTGTATGATTCATGATAAAGCAGAATGGAACTTTATATGATGAAAAGACCACATGGTAGAATGATCCTTGCTTCTGTTGAGAAAGGTCTACTCGTCTTGCCATCAATCACAGTGGATGGTGTAACAAGACTTAAGGAATACACTAAGCTCACCCCTGCAGAAGCCATTCAAGCTGATTGTGACATCAAAGCAATTAATATCATTCTCCAAGGCCTTCCAACTGAAATTTATGCTTTTGTAAGTCAACATCGTGTAGCCAATGATCTTTGGGAAAAGATTAAACTGCTCATGCAAGGAGCGTCGTTAACAAAGCAAGAACGAGAGTGTAAGTTGTACGATGAATTTGATAAGTTCACTTACAAGAAAAGAGAGTCGTTACACGAGTACTACTTGATATTCATATTGCTACTCAATGATATGAACATCTACAAGATGCCACTGGAGCAATTTCAAGTTAATACCAAGTTTCTGAACACTCTTCCTGATGAATGGAGAAAATTCGTTACTGATGTTAAGTTGGTCAAAGATTTGCATACTACCAATGTTGATCAGCTTCATGCTCACTTGGAACAACATGAACAACATGCAAATGAAGTTCGTTTGATGCATGAATGTAACTCCGATCCTCTTGCTTTAGTTGCATCTCACCAAATAACACAGTCACCTTATCAAACTCATCAACACACTTACCAAAACACTCAACTTCGACCACCAGCTTCAACATATCCATCTCCATAATATGGTTCACCTTATCAGTCTCAACAATACTCAACTCATCAATCATCAACACCTCTTTCAGTAACTTACCCATCCAATGATTTTCAATCATCAATTCACCACAACATTTATTCTCCATCATCATCCATTCCTCAATTAGAATATTTTCCCCAAATTAACAAACAATCTTAATTTTCCCAACAAGACTCCGGTCTAATTGTTCCAGTGTTCTAGAAAGGTGATGATCCCATTGATGCCATCAATCACATGATGTTGTTTTTGACTGCAGTTGTCACCTCCCTTTATCCCACTACCAATAATCAGCTGAGAAACTTATCTAACCCTAGGCAACAAGCTACCATCAATAATGGAAGAGTTACACTACAACCAATTCAGAGGAGACAAACTTCTTTTGCTGCGAGTACTTTAAGGACTTACACTACAGGAGCAAGTGGAAACAATTCTGGAAAACAAAGGATGATTATTTGCTATAACTATAAAGGGAAAGGCCACATGTCCAGACAGTGCACCAAACCAAAGAGAAAAAGGGATGATTAATGGTTTAAGGAGAAAGTGTTGCTGGTACAAGCTTAAGCACATGGTCAAATTCTAAATAAGGAGGAACTTGCTTTTTTGGCAGATCCAGATATTCCTGAATGTCAAAGCACACAGACTGTCATTACTCACAATGTTTCTTATCAAGCTGATGATTTGGATGCATATGACTCTCATGGCGAATTTATCTCATTATGGTTCAGATACTCTTGCTGAGGTACACAATCATGATAATATGAATAATGATGTGGTAAATCAAGCTCTGCAGATGATGCCGTCTTCTCAACAGTAAAATGTTGTGAATCATTCAGAGACTGAAATAACCAGTGATAGCAATATCATTCCTTATTCTTAGTATGTGATTGAATTACAACAAGCAACTGTTCAGAAGTCTAACTCTTCTGTACAACAAGATGATTTGATATTATTTGTGATTAAACAGCTTAAAACCCAAGTAGCTAATTGTACCAAGACTAATCTGGAAAATAAGAGTGTCAATGTTAGGTATATTAAGAGGTGTCGAAACACCAGATATTGCTGAATAAAGTTATCAGCGTCATGTTCAACTGGTTTAGTAAATCTTAAGTCTTTTCTTAGACACACTAAGCGGATAACACAAATTTAATCTCGGGACGAGATTTCTTTAAGGGGTAGGTACTGTAACATCTGAGAATTTTCGGATTTTTAAGATAACTATTTTATCCCTTTGACTTTTAGGTCTGGCTTGACTTACAAGAACAACCATCTAAATCACGTTTTCACGTCTCGGACCCTAAAGCAATTCGATGTGAAACGACATTCCTGACAACTTTTCAGTTTTGCCCGAGACCTGGAAACGAGCCGAAAAGGGCTAAAACAACACCGCAAACATTTTTCGAACAATATATAACGCGGACACACAAAAACAATTAAATTTGTTTTTAATAAAAATATTAAATAAATTAGTCATCATTTTTAATTAAAAGCGTTGTGGATAACGCGAATATTCGGGTTGAAATCCATTTTTAATTCAGACGAAACGAAACTGGTTCACAAAATGAATAACAGATATTTTATTAAATATTATAAAATATTTATGAAACATTATCAAGTAAATACTCATTTTTATCAGAAAAATGATTCGGAAAACAATGGCGCAAGTTTCGAGAGTTGAATCATCCGTTAAGTCGCTCAAATGAGTCCCGAACCGTTTTTATAAAAACTACAATAAAAATGTTACACTTTAACCCCTCAACTATTTAAAAGTGTCACTTTTAATATATATAATTTTTATATACATTTTCTTTCTCATTTCCATCTATACAACACACACACACTCTCAAAATGCTCTCTCCCCTCCCAAACATTCCGGCCACCGGCCGGCCACCGTCGCCGCCGTCGCACCACCGCCGGAAAAGTTTTCCGGCGGGATTTTTCCGGTGACTCCAAAGATACTCCCCATCTTCCGATCTATTCAATCCCCATACCCACTCTCCCTCACGCGCTCCATCACCTCCCCACTCCACCCACACCGCCGCTGCCTCCCCACCGTGACACCTCCACACCTACACCACCATCATCATCATCATCGTTTCATCATCGTTATCACCACCACGTCACAGCCACAAGGGGGGGGGGATGTGTTTGTTGGTTCGGCTTATTAACAGCCGGGGTCGGGTTGGTTTACATCACCATGGGTGTTCGTTTGGCTTGTTAAAACAGCCGACGAGGGTGCGTTGGTGTGGGTTCACAGCCGCAAGAGTGCGTTTAGTTTGTATCAAAACAGCCGGGGGGTGTTTGTTTGTTTGGATGTCGGGTTGGGTTAGCGGCTAAGGGTGTTTATTTCGGGTTCATAACAGCCGGGGGTGTTTGGTTGCGGGTTTAACAGCATGAGCATTGGTTTGTTTCTGGGTTGTTTTGATTTGGGTTGTTGGTTCGGCTGTCATAGAAGCCGGGGAGTCGAGTATGGCTCGGGACAGCCGGGTGGTTTGGGTTCGGGGTGCCCGTGTAAGGGTGCGGTTGGTTTGTGGTAGGGATAACCCACAAAGGGGTGTTTGGTTCTGCCGATTGCACCACGAGTGCGTTTGGTTTTGTTATGCACCCTTGGTGCGTTGGGTTCATGATATATTATAAGCATAGGGTTGTTTAGTGTTGCCTCACAAATTGGGTGCGTCGAGTTGGCTGTGAACAGCCGCAAGGGGCGTGCGTCGGGTTGGGGTTACAGCCAAGGGGGGGTGTGTTCATGTCGGGTTCGGTTTGGGTTGTACACCATCATAGGGTCCGCAGTGCGTTTGGTTTAGTTGATAACAGCTGGGGGTGTTTGTTTTTGGGGTTACACCAAGGGGGTGTTTGTTTTGAGTTTTGGCAGCAAATTGGGTGCATTTGAAATTGTTTTAGTCGCACAAGGGGGGGACGTTTGGTTATTAAAATGGATTAGGGTGCGTTTGGTTGAATAATGGCAAAAAGGGGGTGTTTGGGTTAAGAGAGAGACGCGAAGGACATGTTGGTTTAGCGAAACAACGAGGAAACAACGAGGGTTCGTTTGGTTTATATATATCAAAACAACAAACGAAAATAACGAAAGGTTATTATAAATATTAAAACCGGACAAATATTTATTGGTGGTTATAATCGGTTAAATAAATATAATATTTATTGATTGAGTTAAATTAGATATAACGATATATATAAATATGTTATATCTTTTTCTTTAAACTGAACGCGGGAATAATGAGGATTTGAAACGCAGAAAATAACAATATATATGTATATTGATTTAAAGGAAAATGACGAGTTTTACGGAAATGGAAAACGATATATATACGGGAATTTCATGGCAAAGTGTACATAATTTTTTTATTTAGTAATGTTTTACTAAAAGTTTATATTATTTTATAAACAAATAAAAAGGGACCAAGTTATATTTTAAAAGATACATTGACTTGTATTATACAAAAACCCGACCAATGAACGAAAACTATACTTTCACAAGGAGATGATTATTTTAGGCGCGAGTCGCCAAGGAAAATAAATATAAATTATAAAATATTATTTTATATTTTATTATTATCAAAAGAGAAGGTTCAACCTAATAATTGTTTGTAAAAGGCTTTACAAAACATCGGTTAATTTTATTGTAAAATCTAAACGTACGATTACGTTACATAAGTACTTTTTGTTTAATTAAGTGGTGATTTCAGAAAATGAGTCAAACTAATTGGGTTAATTATTTTATTCAGACTTATTATATAATACCTGCAAGGTATATTATACCTTTCAATAATCTTTGGATTGATTATATTTGTTATATAATTCGCGGTAGGAATTATACAAGGGTTATTTTTCATATGTAATATATAAAGAATATATATTACACACTTTGCATATATTTTAAATTTATTTATTTAACCAACCACCAAACCATTACAATGTTAAATCTAAATCTTTATCAACGCGTCGCGTTGACATAACAATTCACCGGGAAACCCAAATACATTATCCTAGGCTAGTGGGACTTAGCCATTAAGTTAAGTTGCATCTTCACGGTCAGGCAGCTTCGTCTTCCGTTCGTATTGTGCATATTAGATGCCTATCTGTCAATCATTCTTCATCATCAATGTGAATTAGATGCCTACCTATCAATCGTTCTTCAAACATCAAGGTGAGTTCATAGCCCCACGTTTTACATGTTTTACATATATTTTGGGGTGAGAACATGCTTGTTACAAATTCAATTACGTGTTTGATTTAAACTCGTTACGTGCTCATTTTCAACTCGTCTGCATACATGTTTACAAACGTATTTACATGGTTGATTACCTGTTTGGTTTACATACTCATTTATATATCTCGCGAGGAGATACAATACTGGGTTTACTTTTTGAACGTAAACGCATTCTATACTTTTATGATTATGGATTAGCTTAGGTTGCATGAACTGTAAATCACTTGGAGGGTGAGCGCGAATGTTATAAGATAGATCTATTTGGGATTGACAATCCCCGTTCGGGTGACTAGCTATCACCGGGAACGAACGTTATACCATGTCGGATTACGATTGGATTGGCGCCTGCGGGGTCAACAATCACATATACATATTATTGCCCGGGTGTCCTTGGAGGGGACACCGGTAACGGGGGAAACATATTCTTTTATTATTGCCCGGGTGTCCTTGGAGGGGACACCGGTAACGGGGGAACATATTCTTTATTATCGCCCGGGTGTTCTTGGAGGGAACACCTACGATGGGTACACTTTTACTATGCCTTGAATAAAGTGGCATACATACAAGTCTACGTCACAGTTCATGAATTAATGTAGTAATGGTAATCATGGTTTTATACACACTTGAATAAAGTGGCAATACATATTTTGGATATTTGTGATCCAACTTTGACACGTACATTTTGGGACTATTTGGGGATAGAAATGGTCTTGCATATTTTACAGCTAATTGATTTCTAAAAATCATACATACATTTTGGAAGGACATTTAAGGATTTAAATGGTCACACAATTATTTTATGATACTGTAGGGAGACAGTAGTCATTAAACGTTTTTATATGACACTGTAATGATACAGTGGGCAGATACATTTATTGGAACTAACGTTTGTATTTACAGAAACCTATGAACTCACCAACTTTATGTTGACCTTTTTAAGCATGTTTTCTCAGGTAAATTATATGCTCGGATTTCTTGAAGTGCATTGGAGTCTATACATTCAAGCTTTTCATTGTGATGCAATTATGGGACAAATGTATATTAAATTCAAGATTTTGATTAAATCAACGAGATTGTTTTACAAACGACACATTTAGAGGTCGTTCTCTTGTATCTAGCACTGTGTATTATGAAGTAGCACCCCATGTGGTATTCCGCTGCATTGTTGTATTTTTGGGGGTGTTACATTTCACAAAAACTTGTAGTTTTGAAAGTTGTTAAGCTCATCAAGCTTAACAACTTTGGTTCA
Organism: Tanacetum coccineum; assembly: GCA_026074375.1. Classification (NCBI taxonomy): domain Eukaryota; kingdom Viridiplantae; phylum Streptophyta; class Magnoliopsida; order Asterales; family Asteraceae; genus Tanacetum; species Tanacetum coccineum. The sequence goes on from BQNB010157875.1 coordinate 8,967, forward strand.
CAAAGTTTTTCCAAAAAAAAGGGGGAAAACAAGGGGTTACCCGGGTGAGCAAGACTCGAACCCGGGTCTCAACCCTCGATACATCCCCTTTATACACACACCACTTACCGCTGCGCCCTTGGGACTTTTACGTTAGTATCCCAAGGGCTAGGGTATTTAAGGTTGTTTTTGGCTATTAAGCCATAAGCTATTTACAGCTTATTTGCGGGCTTATTTATAAGAAATTTTTTGTTTCTTATTTTTCGTAGGTTTATCATAGTGTAAAGTATTTTTAGTAAAATTTTCAGAATTTTTAAAGGTCGTTTATTATTTTTTACAATTTAATTTCGTTAAAAGTTTAAAAAATTCATAAAAAATACAAAAATTATCAAAAAAATATTTTTCTTTTTTAGAAAATTTTCTTTAGTCATATAGTTTGTAGGAAAAATATAAAAATTTTCGTAGGGTCATTTTTATAACTTTTTGCTTTTTAAAGAACGGGCTCGGGTGCGGTTTTTTGTCTTGACTCGTTTTTGGGTCAAACGACCTCCGTTTTCAGTCTAGTCTTTTTCATTCTTCGTTATTTGTCTCCTAGAGTAGTTTAGAAGTGAAAATTTCTCCGTAGGGTTAATTTTGAAGATTTTAGGTTTTTCCCCCTTTGTTCGGGGTCCGTGCTCTCGTTTTTTTTGCTTAATTTCGTAATTTTTAGGTTTTTCTTAAACATTTTTGTTTGTTATTGTCTAATCTACCTTTCCACACTCTCAAATCAATTCTCTCCTTCAAACTCAAATCTTCCGACTGTATCGATTTTCCAGCACAGCCTCATTGGGGATTAACGACCCGGGAAAAGTCTATACTGCTCCTGGTTTCATTGATTTGTTGTTTTTTTAGACTAATATATATTTTATATTTTATTATATATTATATATATATAGTAAGAATTTTAACAAATCAGTATCTTGTGGTTGATAATCCTCACGAGCTACATCATCACCAGCATCATCTATAACCACCTCGGCAATAGATTCTTCAACTGGTTTCTTTGCCTAAGCAGACTTACCAGTTTTAGATCCTTTAGTTGGAGCTTTACCTTTTGGGTTTTCCTTGGTGAAGGATAGATTCTTATAAGATTCAGACTCTTTAGTTCTTCTCCTCTTGGTCTTCTTACCATGGTTTGGTCCAGCTAGAGCATCTTTATCATCATCGTCTTCATCATCATCGTGCTTTCTCTTGTGGTCTTTAACTGTGTCAGCGACTTCCTTATCCATTACGTTTTCATCTCCATTCAATTATTCCATGAGTGCATGGTACAATCGATGATTGGAAGGATTTTTGTTAAAAGACTTGTTTGCATGCATGGATTGGTATAGAGCGCTTTTTAGATCATACTCTTCAAGAGATGCCTTGTTAGTAGATTTGATGGTAAACTATGAGTTCTTTTGACTCTCAGCTTGTTCCTTCTTAATCTTGAGAATCTCTGAAGGAATTTTCTTAGATTCTTGTTTAGCTGTTGGTGTTGGTTTCTTGGTTAACTCAGGAAGATGCTGTAGAGAATATTTATAAATGAGATCTACCATGTGTTTCTGCAGTTCTTTTTGAAATACATCTTTGACTTTGGTATCAAGATAACTATCAGCAACTATTAGAGCATAGGACTAGAGAACAGCAAGAGCTTCAGAAGAGTGATCAACAGTTTTAAGCTCAGACATATCTTTTTCTAATTTTGCAACTCTTAATTCAACAACAGTAAGGGCATTGGATTCAGGAACAGCATTGGTGACGGTTAGAGCATCGGTTATGATTGGTGGTGTTGGGATTGGTTTTGCTATTTGTTGCATGGTTAAAATGATAGGTGTCACTTGAGGTGAGGGGACTACAGTTAAAACTTGAGTTTCAGAAGTAATTTCTGGTATAGGTGGAAGATTAGTTGTTTCTGGAATCACTAATACGGAAATCTTCTGTACTGATGGAGAGTGGGTCTGGGAAGTTTCGTGTTGGATGTGAATATCCAGTAAAGAACTAACATCTTTATCTATAGAATCCTTAATAGTATTAACTAAGGAAGAATCAGAAGAAAGTTTAAGGAATTAATCACCAAAACTTAAAGATACAGATAAGCTTGAACTTGATGGAGAGAGTTTAGTTTTCTTGGTATCATTCTTTGCTTTTGAAGTCTTTTCAGCTTCTTCCTTTGCTACATTTGTAACCTTTTCTTCACCTTTATCAGACTCTTCAACTTCAACATCTTTCATTTCTACATCCTCATCTTTGCGCACACGTATCTTGTACTTATAAATATCATCTTCATCGGATTTAGTTTCGACATCTTCATCATCAGCATCTTGTATATCACTGACATGATCATCGCCTTCATCATCAGCATCACCGTCTTTATCATCCTTCTCAACATCATTATTATCATCATTAGGAAAATTTACTATCTTGTTTATCTCCTCACTCAAGAATGACCTTCTCTTTATTGATGTCCTTTTCCTTATCAGGAACCCCTGATTTAGTACCAGTTCCTTCACTTGAGGTAGTAGAGATGATTGTGGACGCATTAAGAACCCCTGATTTACTACTAGTTCCTTCTTTTGAGCCTTCAGTACCTGGTTGTCTTATGCTTGTCTTTTTACTTTCCGTAAGAGCCTGCATGATGTTTGCAGCCTCTTGTTCTTATGAAGTAAGAGATGGAGCACCTTTAAGCTTAGTCTTTGAAGTGGCAGGTTTTGACTTTGAAGTACTCAGAGTGTCTTGAATGACTACACTCTTAGAACTTCTGCCACCAGAGTTATTCTTAGCAGATTCAGGGATAGATTCAGTCATGATCCTAGCATGTGTAACATGAACTTTCCTTGCTGCTTTTGCTTCTTCAGCTTCAGTTTGGCTGATAGACTTAGCTACTTCCAAGGCAACATCGGGATCATTAGAGATAATGTTGTCATCAGCTGACAGTGTGACTTTCTTCTTGACTCTTCTCTTACTTGAAGTCTTTTTCTTAGCTGGTTTAGTTTTAGGTTCAGACTCTTCAGATACATCGATAGTTTCCTTAGACTCCTCAACAGTCTTCTTGCCTTTTGAACCTTTACCTCTACTTTTCTTGGGAGGAATTTAATTTGTTGAATATTTGATGAACATCTGATATGATTTTGAAAGCTTAATTGCATCAGTCAACATCACATTAGGAATGAGAAGTCCATATTCCTGATAGTCTTTACCTATTCTGACAAACTTTAACCTACTTACAATCCCATAATCTTTGATTGTATGATAGTGCTTATGATTCAGGTTGGTGAGAGACTTGTGTTGTTTTAGGAAGTGGTTGATGATGATTTTGGTAAATCAGGGATATGGAATGTTCTCACGTCTTGATCTATTTTCTTTCCTGTGATCAATCTGGTAAGCAAAGTCTTCCAAAATCAGTTCAGGATAATCGACATTTTCTCTATTGAACATCCCCCATAATATGTCAATTTTGGACTTTCTGAGTTTGTCATTGCTTGCAATCTTTCCAAAGAGACAATTATTTATTATAACAGCCAGAGTTCTCCATGGCTGGTGCGTATGATCTACAAACATGTTGGGGTGCCTATTTAGTGGATCCTTGTAGCCAAGATCAATGAGAAAGGTGAGTGCAGTATCATCATCTAGAACATCCGTAAAGTCTACACCTTCCACTCTTGGACAGATATTAAGGATTATCCTAAATACTTCAGCATTAACAGTACACTTCTTGTTGGCTAAGAGGAATTCATAAGAATCAGTGTCTTGAACCTTGTTGATGGTGTACCAGAATTGCTGCATAAAGATTTCTGGGACATCTGCAGATATGGTGAAAGCCTTAAAGCACGTGGAATTCTTGATTATGTTAATGACCACTTGAAATGTTTCTTCCTTTTGTGGCACTGTGGTTTCTAATCTAATATTGGTAAAGCTGATCTTGACTCTTTCAGCAGAAGGAACCCACTTTTCATCAAGAGCAACAACTTGTTGTGTTTCTTGAGGATTCATGATTCTGCTTAAGAATTAACCAATACAGTTTATATATACAACATATATATTTTACTAATTAAGTTGTTATCCTTTAAAGATATGATTGATCTATGATTAGGTTTCATGCAAGTGTGACAAAATTACTACACTCTAAGAATTTAGTCAACTAAGGTCAATAAGTCAAAGTCAATTTTAAAAAATCAACAAGACATTTCCAAGGAAGCTTAGGATACACATTCATATAGAGGGCAAATAATACACATTCAAACATGGCAAATGAAGTTATATGACTTTAAACACAAGATTACACAAATTTGGGCAGTGTTTCTTTTCATAAAAGTGTCATATTTCGCTTGGTTTTATACCTTTCATGTTTCGCTTGAAAACTGTCTAACATGTTTTGCTTGGTATAAAACATACATGTTTTGCTTAGATGACCCTAACATGTTTCGCTCAGATAAACAAAAACATGTTTCGCTAAGACATGTTTCGCTCAGAATACAGCAAACATGTTTCGCTTAGAATAGAGGGAACATGTTTCGCTATATTCAAGCCTAACATGTATCGCTTGCCACAAATATTACTTTAGCAAAGGTTTTACCAATCACAGACCTATGAGTATGTCAAGCAAGCATCACAAATCAATCCTAAGCAACTCAGAATCCATAAATGCAAGAATTGTACAACAAATGAGCATACCAAGTAATTTTTTGAGCACAAACAAGGAAGAACACATGGCAATCACTATGATAAACATCTAGGGAACAAATATGATGCAATGAGGACAAGACACAGTTAACCAATTCATAAAACGCATCACACAAACCTTCAAAATACCATAGTCAAAATTTTCGAACCTAGGACACTACAATTCCAAGAAAAAGAGATCCTAAGGGCCAAGAATCATTTCCAGAGGCATAAGAAAGCTATAGTGAGGCTAACTAATACAAACCCATAACAAATCAAACACAGACACAAGTTTCGATTTATTCATCTATACAAAAATTTCAATTAGTCACTCATGTGTTAATGATATCAAAAACTATTTTACACTAAGCTTAGTCGCACCCTAATGATTAAAACCCCTCAATCAATTAGACTTAAACCTCAACTTTTTACTTATGAACCCTAATAAGTTTTTAATTGATTATGGGTGCAAAAAGGAGTTATAAGCTAATTTGATTTACCAGAATGATGAGTAATGAGTTACGAACGAGTAGGTGAGACTCTTTAGCCTTAAACAGAAGATTTGATTTTCACTTTTGAATGGAGTGAAATGTGTAGAACGAATTTTTTTTAATTGTGTGTGTGTGTGTGTGAGTGGAGCGAAACGTGAACCGGTTTATGTTTCAAAATTTGGCAACAATGGTCCTTGTGTTTCATATCCTTTTCTATTTCTAATTTAAACTTAATACAAAGTCTATCTAAGTTATAGAAATGACATTTTAGCCCCTACAGTTTATAACTAAGATTCTAAGTCCCATAATTTTCCCTTTAGTCCCTAAGGGTTAACATCAATAACAATTTAAGTCCAATTGATTTAAAATTACAATAACTCCCCTTTCATTGATAATCCGTTATTGAAAAACCTTTTCCATTTATTTTCGCAATGACATTTTAAAATATCCTTTTTGAAAGAATTTGACTATTTCTCCCCCTTAAATGATGTCTCATTTTCTATTTAAAGAGCTGTAGACATTGTTTGAGTGATAGAAACATCTTTTAAAAATCTTTTCAAATGAGAAACTGATATGTTTAATTATTATTTTTAAACTAACACCAATAAAAACAAGATTTCTCTCGTTTACAAAAATAAATGCACTCACACGTATACTTATTTGATATAGGAAGCACGAGTTGTGTTGCAAAGTAAATACAAGCCTTTGAATGAATATCAAGTAATTCATTTCCGAGAAAAATTCATTTCCCGTTGTAAGGCCAAGTTCTCTTTTTGAAATTTTTACCTTTAAGATGATGACCGGGTTGCTATCTAAAATAATAGCAAGCCATATGACATATTTTCTATTCAAACTTTATTTACAGCTTTGTGTCATTATTGAATGGCATTTTTAAGGCCTTAAATATTATCGATTCTAGAAAACATGTCATGAAAACCTATTTTTGTATTTTTGTATTTTTTTAATTTTGTATTTTCTTTTTA
>BQNB010157876.1:3882-15099 GCA_026074375.1 Tanacetum coccineum
AGCGATCATACGGAAGAGACGAGAAGTGGCAGTACCACTACTCATGCTAATAACTCTCTTCCCAAGTATGATTCGTTTCTTTTTGAGATAGAGCCTAATCAGGAAGGGTTGATTAGCGTTGTTAGTTATGATAATTCAAATGATTCTCTTTTGGAACTACCTAAGTTTGAATCATTCCACTTTGATCTTGATCCCTCATTTCCTTGCCCTCCTCCAGAACCACCGGATGTTGAGATTAGTTTAGTTATTGAGACCAATGCATCAGTGACCAACAATGTTGATGAGCTTAACAAAGAAGAATGTTTTGACCCAAGAGGTGGTGAGATTGATTTTTCTCAAAATAATGGAAATAATGATTCCTTTACATTTGTCATTTAGATTTTTCTCCCGTATCTCACCTACCTTGAGGTTTCTCCCTTACTTTTCTCCACCAGAAATGAGGATAACATTTTTGACCCTGACATTTCCATTTAAAGTCGGTGGCCTCTCATCAGGATGAAACTTTCATGTGCTTTAATGTTTGTCCAAACATTAATGAAAGCCCGATTGAGATTTTCTTTTCCGTTTACATTCTCCCTAAGAACAAATGAATTCAGGGATCGAGTCAAGCTATGTGACTCGGTTACCATAAATAAAGCGCTTCGTGGGAGGCACCCCATGCTTATCCATTTTCTATTTTTCTTTCTAATGTGTGTGAGGAGGCTTGTACTCTTCCGTTCTTTGTGTTTGTTGTTTGTACTTGTGATTATTTACAAGATCAACCTAAATTTTTGAAGCCTCTCGTGTTCGGTGTTGTGTCCCGGATCACTCGAGCTTCCTAGCCTTTGCTTGTCATTAGTTTGGGGAAATCCGATATCCTTTCATCTTATCGATTCACGTTTATCTTTGCATAATTAATAAACGGCTTAGATTTTCGTAGAGACCCGCCTTAAACATTGAGGACAATGTTTCGTTTTAGTTTGGGGAGGGAATCTATCGATTTGATGTTATCTGCTTATTGTTTTGTTCTCACGTACCCATTTTCCCACAAAAATAGCAAAAATTTTAAATTTTTAAGTTTTTTATTTAGTTAAAAAAAGTGTTAAGACACGAATGTAGGCTTTCCGTTGGTGAGAACGAAAAGTAAATTTTGACCCGATCGATTTTATACCTTAGCTTTCTCCTTAACTTTATATAGATTTTCTTTGCTAATCTTTTATACAAGGAGCTATAAAACGCTAGTCTAACTTGAAAAGGTCAAGACTTTGCAAGTTCCCATAATTGATTTTAAATATGCGAAGTTTGATTTATTTTCGGCTAAGCATTCATGAGTTTCTTTATTAGAAATTTTAAATTGTGAAGAACAAGAGATGATAGAGTAGAGTATAAGTTGTGATGCTAAACATAGAATAGTTGGATTTCTATAAGGTCATAAGGTGTTAATTGTGGCTTTGGCTCCAATAAGCTTAATAAAACGCTTATTATAATTGTTGAATAAATAGAGTTATTTTAGGTTTTTACGATTCTTAGTTTAAATCACTTCGTAGAGATTCCTTCTGGTGAAAGTAAGGTACACATCGAGGTTTTGTCAGTGTTGTGGGGAAATAGACTCCTAGACCATGGTCGGCTCGCATACCGATGTGGCAGTTGTTAAAAGACCACAGGACTTGAAATTTGGCTATAATAATAATTATGTAATAAACCGAAGCCGAAATAAGACCACTACCTCTTGCCGGCTCACAACCGATGTGGTAGTCGTTTAAAGGGTGGAGGTAATAATAAAAATAATAAAACTGTGGGCTGATAAAAGTTTACTGCCTCTTGCCGGCTCACAACCGATGTGGTAGTCTTCTAAATAAGGCACATAGTAATAATAATCCGAGACTGATAAAAGTTTGCTGCATCTTGCCGGCTCACAACCGATGTTGCAGCCTTCTAAAAGGTCGAGGAAATTACCGAGGTCAAAATATGTTTGCTGCATCTTGCCGGCTCACAACCGATGTTGCAGCCTTCTAAAGGACCGAGGTTTAATAATGTTGCAATAATAATAATAAAGCCAAATTTTGACTCCGGGGTTATCTAAATAAAGCCTCCGTCTCTGGACTCGTAGTTGAGTTGTTGCGGATGAAATAAAAAGGATAACCCCTAAATCATGCGAAATTAGAACCTTAATGTGGACCTTATTCTCACCATATCATCTCTTTAGGAAAGGATTTCAAACTATTAATAGTCTAAACCGGGTTTACTTTATTAATAAGGACATAATTTATTTGTCACCAATAATAATAATAAAATCCTTAGAGGAAATTAGGAATAAGGGAGGAAAAGTAAGTACACAATTAGTTTTTATGAGTAGTGTTAGCATCATAACTTGTATTTTACAATGATCTTGTTTTTAAGCTTGGCTTGGAGAGGTGAAAGTCGGGGACGATGAATTTATCCATTTGGACACTTTTTGTGCTTTTTGTTCCGTGATCCTAAAAGTTATCAATGAATAATGAAAGCAATACATTATGTCACACATGAATAAGTTGTAAGTTGTAAATTAGAAAAATCATAAAAATGGAAAAAGTTAAAAAAAATAGGAAAATGGGGTGTTTTATAACTTGTGATTTCTAAACTCTCCCCACAAAAGTCTTTGCTACTTTTCAAAGATTTAGTTTGGGGAAGTTTTGAGGTTTTTGGTTTTAGAGCATATAATATTGCGTGAGGACACGGCAATCACTTAGTTTGGGGAATTTTGATATGTGAGAAATCACATATCCTTTTTATACCAAAAATGGCCCTTAAATGATTAAATTGTGCAAATTATGCTTGTATATTGCTTGTTTTGTCATTTGTGATGTGTAGGTACGGATATTGCAAAAATCACAAGAAAACGGTCAAAACCGGGCAAACACGAACACGGGAACGGATAGAGTGCACAAGAGCTGGAAGTTTCTAGCAAAGGTCAACAAAGTCAACCTTGGTCAAACAATGGTCATCCCACAAAAAGACAAAACCTTCAAAATACCCAAATAAAACCCTTTAATCGATAAAAACCATTTTCACCAACAAGCCCCTTAAATTCTTAACACTGTTATCCTTTTGTTAATAAAAGACTAACGGTCGTTAGCCTTAATCTATAAACCCTTTACCAATTCACCAAGTCCATTAACCCTTCACCCGGCCCAATTCTTTTATAAATGAAAAGCCCAAGTCAACACCCAATAACCCTCAGTCAAACACAAACGTATAAAATTGGGGGGCGGGAAAAACAGTTTTACTGTTCACCGTCTCCCCCATTTCACCCTTCTCATTTTAACTTAATTAAAATGCAATTAACCCTCCCAAGCTCAAATTGACATGGCCACAAGAAGATGCTAGTACCAAGCTCCTTGTCAGCATCAAAGACGTCACAAGAGGCTCATGATTGGTCAATTAGGTCAAGGAATGACACGGTGGACTCAAAAGAAACACACCTTGATGGGAAATTTACACTAAAAACAAGCCAAAAGAAGCACAAGGCCTCTGACACAAGGATTGCCACGCTGGCAATCCGTGTGATCACATTTTTAATCTAACGGCTAAGACAAGGGATCCAATGATTGGCAATGATTGAAAGGTCAAGATCAGAGCAAGCAGGAGCGTGTGTTGAAGACTAGAAGCTTCTCTCAAGCCTATAAATACAAGACCTCCTTCACTCACATTATCATCTAGCTTAATTTAGGAGTAGTGTAAAAATAGCTTTAGCTTATTGTAATTTTCTAGTTTATAGTCAATTAAGTCTTTGTAATCTTCGTTTAAAAGCATTGTAATTCATATTTCATTAATAAAATTTGAAGTTACTTTTAATTTTGTGTTGGATTCAGTTTACTTTAAAAGCAAAATGGTTTAATAAGCTCTCAACTATTCTTTTAAGCTCTTAATAAGCTGTTATTTACACTACCTAAGCTAGCAACATTCTCATCAAAGCTCTTAAAGCTTAATGAGCTTATTGACCCTTAATTCCACTCTATAAATCACCTCAGCTTATTAAGGAAGGGAAGCCAGTAATGGAAGGGCTTCCAGGACCATACCAGCTTATCATTTGATAAGCTGGAGCTTGTTGATAGCTCAAAAGAGCATTTATAAGCCTTGTTTTGTGCAAAGGCAGTTGTAAGTCCTCTCTTTACATTTTGTAGCTTAAAATTGCATTTTAGCTTATTACTGTTTAATAATAGCTTATTTCTGTTTAGATTAGCTTATTTGATGATTAATATAGTTGTTAGATGCTCAATATGTTAGCTTGTTAGTTTAAGATCTTAGTTTGCACTTATTTGTCTTAAAACAGTTAAAAACCAAAAATATTAGCATAATCTTGTAGCTTATCATTTCTGCTTATTCAGTAGTTTAAATTTACTTATTATGTTTGTTAGAAGCTTATTGATATCTGGTATTTAGACTTTGATCATAAATTCTTATTTTAATAAGCTAAATATGGACTTGAGTGAAATTAAGGAGTGTTTGGGTCAAGCAGTACTAACTCAAGTTAGTACTGCTTGAGGCCAATTGGTCCTTAGTTTTCAATTTAAATCTCATATTTGAGTTTATAAGTGTAGGATTTGTGAGCTTAGTTAGGCTTAATCTAGTTTTTATTAAGTTTGCTAGTTGTTAATTTGAATCTGTCATCATTAATTTAGTTTAAAATGCATTTTTAGTTTAAATCTTTTCTAGGTATTGAAATTGCTTTATTTGTTCTTGGTTAAGTGTTTTTAAAGTAGTTAGAAACTAGTCTCTTAGCCTGCATCAAGTTGTTTTGAGTTTGGTTATAAAATGTGTCAACTGCATCAGCAGCTAAAACAGACAAATGACCCTTTTTCAAGATCAATTTTCAGCAGGTAAAAATAGTTTTTAGAATTTCAAATTTTGTTCATAAGTAGATTTTAGGTAATAGTAGATTTATTTCAGCTTATTTTGCTTTTAAAAGTTCATTAAGTCATCTGTTTTTAAGTTTAAAATTAGTTTTTTGTCTTTTCATTCAAAAACCAAAAGTTAGGTAAAACTGCATAGGCAGCTTTTTCATTAAGCTTTTTCATTAAGCATTTGAGTTTCAAAATACTTTTTAAGAATAGATTTAGGTAGCTTATTAGTCAAACTTTAAAGTAGTATAAGCCAAAAGTCCATAAGGATCCTTTAGCTTATTGAAAAATAAGCTCAAAGTTGCCTTAAGGACTGTTTGGTTAACAGTTATATCAAAGTGCTTAATTGTGATTTTTAGCTTATTGCCATAAGTTTTTGTTTAGTTTCTGTCTTAACTAGCTTATTAGGTTCATATTTAGTAGTTCATAGCTTATTTAGGTTAGGTTCTAGCTTATTTAGCTTTTCATAGAAAAACCAAAAACATAAAAAAATCAGCATAAGTAGCTTTTTCACTTAACTTTTTCAGAGCTTATTTGAATTTCAAAATGTATTTTGTTTATAGTTTTAAGTAGCTTATTGGCCAGTCTTTAAGCTGGTATAAGTTAGATTTTCATAAGGTTCTTTTTGCTTATCTAAAATTAAGCTCAAAAGTTGTTGTTTGTCTGTTTGTTAGCAGTTTTAGTATAAGAGTTTTTAGGATTTTTAGCTTATAGCTTATTCTTTCTGCTTATTTCTAGTTTAAATTAGCTTATTAGGGTAGTTTTAGGATAGTCATAGCTTATTTGATTTGGTTTGAGCTTATCTTAGCTTATTAGTATAATTGTGTTTTAAAGAAAAAGTAAAAAAAATGGTTAAGTATGTTCTGTCTAATTTTTAAGCTGTTAACTAGCTTATTAGTGGTTTAGAAAAAAGTTGATTTCACAAAAATAGCTTATTTTTATCTGCTTTATAACTTTGCTTTTTAGGTTTTAGCAAAAATAAAAAAAGGGGAATGAGGGAAATTGTGAGTGAGCAAGGCTCGAACTCACAACCTCGACCTCCCTCAACCCTTTCATAACACTCAACACACACCACACTAACCACTGCGCCCTTGGGACTTTTACGTCCTAAGGTGCGTTTTAAATCCTTTTAACCCTTTTTTGAGTTTTAAGTATAATAAGCACTTCGAGTGCTTATTTGATTTTTCCCGGCTTATTTAGTTTAGCTCTTTAGGATTTCTCATTTTTCCTGCATCATGCTTATCATAAGCTATTTTTAGAAAAAAATTAGGATTTTTAGCTTAAAGTTTTATATTTTTCGTGAATTAATTTTGTTATAAACTTTAAAAAATCATAAAAATAGAAAAATAATCAAAAAAATAATTTTCTTTTTTTATAAAATTTTCTTTTATCATATTCTAGGCTTAGGTTTGAAATTTACTTTCGTAGGGTTAATATTTTGAAAGTTGATTTTTTTAAAGAACGGGATTTCATTCCCGTTCTTGTTTTCTTTTTTTGTCTTGTTTTTTTTTTTTTTTTATTTTTTAAACTCAATAAAAAAAAAAAAAAAAAAAAAAAAAAAAAAAACACCCTCGTTTTAGAATTTCCTTAGCATTTTCTTTTAAATAGTTATTTAGGATTAGAAAAAGTTTAGAAAAGCATTTAGGGTTTAATTTTAGCTCAATTGCTTATTTGTCGCGTTTTCATTAATTCCCGTTATTCGTTTTTTGACTTTAATTGCTTAGTCGTTAATTTTACTTGCTTGCTTAAATTGTTTTTAATTGTAGATTTAGAAAATTAATCCAAAAAGTTTGAACCAATTCAAGTCATTGTCCAAATAACAAACGAGGTCTTAATTTCATAAGTCTTTGGAAAAACGACCCGGTAATCACTTACCGGTTAAACGTGTGATATTTTTGTGTAGATTTTTACTTTAAATCTTTGTCCTCAAGGTTTTTTAGTAAATTTCTCTATACTTTGGATATTATTACGTATATTATTACTACACCAACAGGATTCATAGTATAAATTTTATTGTTATATATTCTGCTCTCATAGATTAAAACATACATATGTCAGTTGTAGGAAGATTCTTGACACCATAGAAACTGCAGCTTTCATGACTGTTATTCTTTGTTTTTGTTCTTCACTAAAGTGATAGAAAATAAATGAACATGAGAATACAAAAGACTGAGTTGTTAGGTGGCCAAGTAAGATTTAATTTACGAATACAAAAGACTGAGTTAAACAAAGCTGGAACTGCTTCAGGAACTTGCTATTGAGTGATGGGAATATTATCAAAGGTGATGCCTATGTATTCGTTGTTCCACGTAATTCAACTCTTTGATGTTGTAGCTACTACAAACCTTTCTTCCAGGGTTTAACAAGGATTTTTGATTGTTTTGTATCATGCAGTTGACATTATGAAGCTTCTTTTGCCGGAAGATTGGGAACCAATTCCATACTTCAAGAAGATGGAAAAAATAGTTTGTGTTCCAGTAATAAACGTTTATATATGGTTAGTTGGATCTTTTATTATAGTGCTAAACACAATACTATAGTACTTCAACTTATATGAGACAGAAACTGGCTTTGGAGCTCTCACTAAAATTGGCTTTGGGGCCCCTATTATTTTATTTAAAAGGTTTAGATTACTGCTGTAATAATATTATTTCGTAATTATAAAAGAACACAATTATTATCTGTAAAAAATAATCAGTCGACAAAATATGTTTACGTGTCATCACAACTAGGCCTCACTTTCCACCTGCACTAAGAAATTAACAGTTTCAACATTTTACTTAATCTACTATTTTCGCTAATGTATAAGTTGCCCATCATTTTTAGCAGTGTCGATTGATCCCTTAAGATCCCTTCTGGTACGTGCTTTGTCATTATGTGATATTTAAAAGATGCGTTGATGTATCTATCCATTAAAATAAGATAGAACTGTAAAGTAAACAATGCTACCATATTTTCTAGTTTCTTGATTGATATCATCCATCATTGATCATCCTAACATGTTTGTGCAATTTTTTTTCTGAGATGGCAGTCACTTACATCCTATGTTGGGAGCTGATGTGTCGTTGTGTGGTGTATATTTTTATGATTCAAGTTTTAAATTTATATTTTGCCGACTTAACCAAAAACAACACTTTAACGGGCAGTGTACTCGGTCGGTGGTAGATTCGTGGTAAGTAGGGCGTCGAACACTTGAAGCGAGGTTAAATCTCTTAATTTATTAATATTTTGGTTATTTAATCTAAGTTAATTCTAATCTAAGTCAAACCTATGCTAATCCTATGTTAGTTCTAATCCTAATTCTAACAGGTAAAAGGGAGGTTTCAGCCTAAGAGACTGGCACAGGTTTGGTTGGTGACTACAATCAATTCAAGACACTTTAACCCACGCAAGCAAATTAACAAAAGATAAAAGAGCGGTCGAGTCTTATGATAGAAATGTAATTAGCCATAAATTTATCCGATTAAGAAGGTTGGTTTGTTTATTCAATGCAATGATTACTTATCTCGAGGTGGCATATCATTCTTAGACTTTAGGCAGGGACTTATCCTAAGACCTAGAAACCCCACAATTAAAAAAAAAATTTTTTTTTATGTCACAATTAAAGCATCCGCATAAAGCATCCTTATTTGCTGATTATAATCTATCTTAGGGATTAAAGCAATGGTGATCTTGTTAAACCCTAGCTCATAGAGACTTTACCCACTTACTGCTTAATGGCAATTTATACTCTAGTAGTCTACTTGTCCAACTATCCAATGGAATCAGAACATTATTTGTTGAATTATCTAGATTCACCTACTAGTCAACATGTTCAATAAACCAAAGGCAATTTCCGTTAACTAGTTAAGCCAGAAGCGTATCCTTAGCACGGTTTTAGAAGGACAATACTTGTGATCCTATGATTCTAGATGTATAAATTACTATATGGAGAGCTATCCCGGCATCTAGATTACTTGGTCCGTATCACTAGATCCAGTTGAATGATAGGTCGCATACAAAAGCACGTAAACAAGTATATTTGATAAACATAAACAAGCATACAACGATAAATTAAGAAATCGAGATATAAACAAAACCAAACATTTAGATCTTCATAATAATGGCTAATACCCGAAGGTATTAGCCTTCAAACATCATAATTAATACAAGAGTAATGGCTTAGCCAAGGTAAACTAACCGAGTTAACGAATGATACCAAAAACTGAACGATTACAAAAGTATAAGAAATTACACGTTGTCTCCTATGGATTGGAATGCGTTGCAAGACCTCTTCTACTCTTTTTCTCCTTTGAAAATCGACTTTTGTGGTTTAGGTATCGAGAATATGATTTAGCACACTTAAAACTCATTTTTGAGTTTTGTATTTATAGGGTCTAGAGTCGGTGTCGATACGGCGTATCTAATGTATTGGATACGGCGTATTGGGGTTTCTTGGAGTAGGGACCACGTTTGATATCTTCCAGAATATTCACATACTATATCTCCAATACGGCGTATTGGGCTTCACTGGATACGGCGTATTGAACTTGTTTCCTTTGTGGTCTTTGGTGAGTGCAGGCACGGATACGCCGTATCTTCCTTGATGGATACGGCGTATTGGTAGTCAGAATCATTAATCTTCAAAATATCTTCGTTTAAGCTCCAGAATGCGCGCCTTTTGCTAATATTCACCAAGTACTCCATAATTACTGCAATTCTCAAATATAAATGATTAAGTAACAATTCTTTGCAATAATTATACAAAATAGGTTAATTACATGGGATAAATGATGCTATAAAATAGACGTTATTTGATGTCATCAAATATCCCCCCACTTGAATCCTACTTGTCCTCAAGTAGCCTTTAGAAGTTTATAAAAATGTATCCCTAAGGATTTTTCCGTTTAAGCATTTATTTGATCTATTACAAGTACACAACCAAACACCTCACGAAATAGGAAGATGAAAACACTCAAATCACTCAACTAATCTATGTGGTAACATGTAACTAATTCGCTCAATTGCTCGGTCGTGACGAGTATTCTATCATAGGCTTGGCAAGGATACACATCTCCACCACTAGAGCTAAGGAGTAACAAGTTTATAAAGGTAAAATGGGTTTTTGTTATAAGGCTTAGGGTTGATTACTCTAACTAATCTTTATCGATACCAATATTCCAGGAGGGCGACAAAGACCACACATACACACCCGTAACGATGGGATAGACACATGTGACTGCTCACTCCCACCTCGAATAAGCTAAAGAGTAGGACTAGTAGAGTAATATAGGGTATGGATCTTCTAACTTTCACTAATAGTAATAAACCAACAAGGCAGCTGAGACATGCATACATGGCCGTAACGACAGAATAGACATGCATGCTCGATCACATCCTCATTCGCGTAAAACCCATGGTTAATGATTAGGAAAGGGAATTAAATTGTTGTTAAACAAAAATTACGAAACAAATAGACTAAGTCCAAGATATAAGTTGCTAGACACTTTTTCCCGACCGTTACCATGATTAAGACATAACTATTTACAAACGTCTTGATCATTGATCAAAAACAACAACCTAAGTTGGCTTTTCCATAACGGTCAACTTCCCAATCATCCCATACTTTACAAACTTTTACAAGACAAGTGGTGATATCTACCACTTCGTACAATACTCTACATCGTTGACTTTTAGATGTATCAATGAATAATCGATCTTTCATATAATTCCTTCAGTCTAAGCTCTTGCGATTATCTCCAAACTTTCCTTCTCTTTTTTGTTGCCATTTTTTTTGTTTTTTTCTAACACTATACTACGAAACTCGGTGTAATTTTACCATCTTCACGATCATAATAACTCTGGATAATTCCTTCGGTAATTCTTCATTCTTTGGACGTACCAATAATTGTGTTGGTAGTAAAATACATGAGTTTTGACTACTTTATACATTCCCATTTGCAATGTGCAAATTTCTTCCCAACTGTACCAAAGATAGAAAATTGACACAAGACTCGGGAAATACATACTTTACACTTTAAGCAAGTAGCAATTGATAAATGGACATAATCTAACAGGGTAGGCTAAGGTGTAAAGGTGTAACGAAACAGATAGTTGGTGTAATTCCTAAAGGATTGGCTCTATTGGTTTTCTAGGGGTATCTTACTCTTAAGATGAGAGTAAACAAAGGGTTTATACAGGGGTTAACTAACCAGTGTAGTTAGTTAATAAAACAACATGAATAGGCTTTTTGGGTGTAATCCTAGAAATTTTTCAATTTAAACAAGTTACTCCATCTAAATCCGTAGTACTCATTGTTCTGTTCTCAAATAGATATACCAAGCCAAGTTCTAAAGTCTACAACATCACCGGTACACTT
>BQNB010157877.1:0-15098 GCA_026074375.1 Tanacetum coccineum
AAAAACTAAAAGTGAAAAGGTGAAAAAGTTTGAAAGTAAAAGGTTTTATTTAATCTTGTTTTAAAAAGCAAAGGGTTAATAGTAAACAAGTTAAAATCTAAAGGTTAAAAATGAGAACCGTTTCGAAGTCGAGGGGCCAAAAGTGTAAACTTTGAATTTAACTAAATAATGAAGAAATGTTTTCCCTCCTTTTTGTTTTCTTCTATGTTTCAAATTTTATAAAATGTAACACAATGTTTATTGCATCTCGCGGAGTCGTGTGGTTATGATCGACCAAAACAAAGCACACTACTATGATCTACGAAGGATCGCGATCGTAATGATAGTAATTAGAAGACCCACGAACAACCGAAGCTCAAAACCGGAAAACCCGAAACAAGTCTAAACGAACACGTTTTCCCTTTTATACTTATGTATAAATCGCCTTATCTTTCCTTTGGTATAAATCGTTGCGTATAAATCTCCCTTGTTCAAACGTATAAATCACCGCGTATAAATCTCCCTTGTTCAAACGTATAAATCGCAACGTATAAATCTCCCTTGTCTAAACGTATAAATCGCCTCAGTTACCAACTTGTATAAATCGCCGACTTGTATAAATCGCCTAGGATAGAACCAAAAATGTATGATGTACAATTTTTTTCTTGTATAGAAACCAACAAAACGACCTTTCTTTTGTCTTCAAACCGTGGTATGAAGAACAATAATAAGCCCAGAAAAAGCTCGAGATATAAGCAGTTATAACCCATAAAATAAGCTAAAAATAAGCTATTCATGATTTGAAGGAGAAAGAAAGAAGCTTTTTGAGTTGAAAATAAGTGAAAACCTCTTATGCCAAGAAAAATAAGCCGTGATCTTTAAGCTATAATATGAGCACGAAGATAAGTTATAAACTAAGAAAATAACGTGACTTTTATATATAGGGAAGTAACTTTTTACCTTGCAAGAAAGTAAGCCGAAATCAAACTATCTAAATATAAAGCGTGACCTACTTTTTCTTAAAAAAGATGCTATTGTTCTTGTTGATTTTTAACCAAATGAGACTTAATAACAAAAACCATGCTCAAAGCCCAAATGATGTATGATAAAAGTCCATAACAAAGTTTTAAAACATTTTGAAATCCACAACTCAAAAAGAAACTAGAAAAAAACCATGACCTTTTTAGTTTTTTTTCAATAAGCTAATATAAAACTAAAGAATAAGCTGTATACAAAAAAAATAAGCCGAACATAAGCTCAAATCACCACAAACAAATCACAAAAAAATGAACACTAAACCCACCCGAGGCTCTTGATACCACTTGTTGGAACCAAGAAATCACTTCACTTCACCATGGTAGAAACCAAGAAAATAAGATAAGAATGGAAGAAAAGTAGAGAGAAGTTAGAGAGAGAAACTATAGAGAGAAAAAGAGATGGTTGATTTCAAGCAAGTATGGAATGATACAAATGAGAACCAACACCCTCTACACACTTGGTGAGGGGTATTTATACTAATACCTAGGCTTTGTTAGGCCGTAGGTTTTGCTAACGGGTCGGGCTTGGGATTACTTTGGGCTTTAGCCCATAATACGTGACATATTATATTACATTTAGGAGCCCGATACCCGGTTCTAGCCTATTACAACAATTACTTAGTAAAGACCGCGATTCATTGTTCGACTCGATATTATGAGGCTAACAAATACTGCACTATTACCTTGCATTTTTTCAACCTTTTGCACACAGTTTATGTATTCTTTCTCTCTCTAAATTCTTCTACATATCTCTAAAACCTTTGATCGCTAACTTTCTTAATCTTGTTTTAAGTGATCCAATCTTCTCTTCTTTCTTCTTCCCTCAAGTACAAGAGAAGAACACTCGTATTCGCCAAGAAACAAAGTGTTGTAATTAGTGATTCTCTCTTATCTTTTTTCTAGATTTGATCTCTATATTTTCAATCTTGTGTAGTTGTGTAGATCCGGATAGTGTATAAATTTGGAAGTGTTGATTGTATGTCGGTTAGTATTTTAGGCCTTAAAATACTCTTGTGAAGTGGTAGATTAAATTAACAGTCAAAACCGGAGAAGCCGTAAATGAAGAATACTAATTGATCAATCCTCAACCCATCCTGATGGACCTGGGAAAGCCCAATCGTATATTAACGAAGACTGTGAAGACCAAATGGGGCCCCAATAAATGACAAAAGCCCATTTGTGGTGCAATTGACAGAGACTATGACGACATATAGAGAGGCCCGATCCAATCCCTATGAACAAGCCAATCTCAGCCATTGTACCCAAATACCTACCCAATCCTAATTGGCCTAAAAAAGCCAATACATAACCCCAGCCCATTACTACTAACTCAAGTGGCCAATACCATTTTTTATAAACCCTAGGGACCTAAATTGTCAAGTTTAAAAATGTTTGTAAAAAGAAAAGTGTTTTAAAAATAAGAGGGACTGAATTTGCAATTTTACAAAATTGATTTCTCTTTATAAAAGGCAAGGGCCGAATCTGCCATTTGTTTATTCTTTCTTTAATTCTTTGTGTTTAAAACACAAGGGCCCCTTTTGCCAACTTCTTAAACTCTTTTATAACTAAGAAAAAAAAGAAACAAAAGAAAAGGAAAAGAAGTGAAACTCCAGGGTTTCTTTTTGCCAACATTCAAACTTTTAAACCTGCCAGCCAATAAACGGCTCTCTTCCCCAACCCTTTCCCGCCAACTCCCTTGAACCCCCCACCATCACATGACCAGCCTAACCCTTTTACCCAACCCATCCTTTACCCGGTTAAACCCATTCCCACCACCCACTAACCTCTTAAACCTGCCAAGTTGGCAATCCCCCTCAACCCGAGAAATTTCAATGGCGGATTGAGCATTAAAACAAACACAAAGCTTAATCTAAGGGTCAGGATTGGTTGCTGAGCTTCAACTCACACAAGAAACACAATGAAAGAAGCTGTGAAGACTTTGGACTTCTATAAAAGCAAGAAAAAGACAAGCCGAAGATACACTAGTTTTTACTTAGCTTTATTTTACTTAACTTTTTATAAAAATTGTAGCTTAAGCTTCCAGCTTACTTTTTATTGTAACATTGTTGTTTTTAAGCAAATTAATTGAAATTTAAAGTTTATCTCAAGTTTCTTAAATTTTCATTTGTGAGTTCTTAAATTCGTGTTCAAATTGTGAAGAAAAGTATGTTTTTATGGTTGCTTAATAATTCCATTATCCCTAATCTCAGTTTGTTTTAATTAGTTTTAAGTTAAATCAGTTAAAAAGTTCTTTTTACTTAGTTAAGGGGGTGTTTGGTAAAAAGCTAAAATGGGTTATTTTGGGTGTGGTATGGGTCACAAGCACTCAGCCACCTTTGGCTGAGTGTGTGTGCATAATTAAGACCAAAGAAAGCATACCTTTTAGTTTAAAATTAAGGTTTTAGTTAAACCTCACCTTTGTGTCAAAATCTTACAAGAAAATTAAGCTTTAAAGCTTAAGCTGCTTAGACAGCTTAAGCTTCACCATCTTTGAGCTCTTTTAAGTCACAAAAAAGCCTTTTAAAAGCCATATGTTCTGTCCTTGTTAATTTGACCAAGTTAGTCAAAGTTTGGTCTTTGCAATTTTTTCTAAAACCCTTGATTTTTAAGCCAAAAATCAGCAGGTTTAATTGTTTCCTAGCACTTCATATTTTGGAAATAAGCTCATTGACAACCACTCTAGATCTGTTTGGGGTTGGTTGTGGCTAAAAAGCACAATTGAGCTTATTTCATAAGCCCAAAATAAGCCCCTAGCCACTGCTGTTGTTTTTCCCCTGGTGCTGAAACCAATATTCAGCACCCTTTAACTTGCTTATTTTGTATTAAGCCACTAGTTTCTTTTAGTTTTTAGTATAGCCCTTAGGCCCCCCTTTAAGCCCCCAAAATAGTGTAGCTTAGTTAGGCCTCTAGGTTAGCTTATTTTAGCTGCAAAATAGGTGATTTTCTGCTTTTCTTTAAATGGTCACTTTAGCTTATTTCTGTTTTAGCTTAATTTAGGGCTTATTCTTATTAGGTTTAGTTAAAATAGGTAGACATAGCTTAGTCTTGTTAGTTAAATTCACTTTCAGCTTATTTTGAGCTCTTAAGCTCAAAGAAAAAGCCAATAAGCTTTTTAAGCTTATTTGGCTTTCTGTCAAAAACAGCCCACTTTTCTGGCTTATTGAGTTAAAATCAGCACTTGCCCCTTTTTTAGAAAATGATAAGCTAAAGCCCATCTACAACTTTGCTTCTTTGACTTTTGGCTAATAAGCCATTTGGACCAAGTTTGCAATCGGGGTCCACTTCAGGGACCATTTATGTAATTTCCTCTTTTATAGTTAGCATAGTTAGTCCCTGTGGTTAGTTAGCCTGTTACCCCGTTTGTCCTTGTGTCCTTTTCACTGTTAGTCCTTGCCAGTTAGGTTAGTTAGTTATTTAATTTAATTTAATTTAGTTTTAGGTTTAATTTTAATTAGTTTAATTACTTTTAATTGCAACAGTAAAAATTAGGCGTTTTTATATTTTTAGAATTATCAACTTTTTCTTTATTTATTTTGATTTTTTTTTAGAATTTCTGCACTTATAATTTCTGTCTTTGTCGATTTATTTAGTTTTAATTAGTAATTAATATTTAAAAATTCATAAAAAATACAAAAATTAACAAAAAAAAATATTTTTCTTTTTTAGAAAATTTTCTTTAATCAAATAGTTTGTAGGAAAATTATTAAAACTTATGTAGGGTGATTTTTGCTCAAATTTCAGTTCCGGGCTCGTTTACGAGTCCGGCTTTTTCGTTTCTTACCGTTTTGTTCGCTTTTTAACTCCGATTTTGAAATTTTTTACATTTTCTTTTAAGTTAGAATATTTTTAATTTATTTAAATTTTAAAATTAATTTTATGACTTTATTTTTTGTAATTTTAGTTTTTAGCTTACGATTTAATTCCCGGTAGTCTATAATTGCATGTTTAATTTAGTTTATTAGTTTTAATTATTTTAGTTAAGTATTTTTAGCCTAATTATGTTCCCCGTAGATTTCTTAGGATTTTCATTGCCATTATTTATGCCCCCGTAGTTTAGGATTTATCCGTATAACTATTTTTGTTCCCCGTAGTATATTTAAGGTTCCCATTTTCCACTGCTTGTTTCCCGTAGAATAATTTTAGTTTTCTTTAATTAATTTTAGTTTAATTAGTTAAAATCAAATCCAATTATCTCCCAATTCAAATCATCAATCCATCATTCGATCATAATCGTAGCCTCGTTGGGGAAACGACCCGGGAGACATACTTTCCGGCTTACATATATATTTTAATTAGTGGGTATTGACCTTTTGCTTTGGTCAGGGGCAATTGGTCGGGATTCACTTGCATATTATTATATATATACTATAAACAACTGACCAAATTTTGGCGCCGTTGCCGGGGAGGCTGTGCAGTTGTATCTTTTGATAAATTGTAGTTTGAATTTGTATATATATCTTTTATAAAATTACAAAAATATTTTTCACTTTCTTTTTAGTATATATTTATAAAACAAAGAAAAAAAACCAAAAATATAAATACATTGTCCATAAATAAGAAATAAAATTCACAACTTGGTAAAATACCAAAATATAATATTCTCAACTGAGGTATTATCATAATAAGTTCCGGTGAACTTGTTGGTTCCCAATTCGAACAAAAGATTTAAAAACTTGCCTTTTGTGTCTCTTACGACGTACGGCTCACCTTGAAAAGTTAAGCAAACTATAAAGTGGGTATAAGGAGGGTTGTTCCTAGGAACTACGACCCGAAAGGAGAAATAAGCTTCGCGCTATTCCTACTCCTCCGCTCACCTGTGAGTTTATCTTTTTGAGAGTTACCGTGAAGTAAGTCTTTGATGATGAGGATGTTACTATGGCTATGGCTTAGACTTTGATAAGATTAAGGAGAGAAATGCTAAGAGAAGGAGTTGCTATTAAGATGTAAAAGACTTCTTCTAGACCTTTCAGATAATAACTACACTTCAACATCTTCTAACATTGATCATAAATAAAAGGTTAAAGGTATTCTAAGGAGACATAAAACCTGTAGAGAAGACAATAAAAAGGTTCAGTGATGCACAGGATTGAAGAGAGATGCTGAGTAGCTTAAGACTTTAAGAAAGAATTGGTATGAAGAAACTCAGAATAAGAAAGAGAAAGACAAGAAGAGCTTCTAAGTTTGCTATATGTAAAATGTTTGATGAGGTGCATGCATGGAAGATGCTGATTATGAAATGGCTGCATAGATTGACACAGATGAACAAGAGAAGTATACATGATGAAAGGGCAGGTTCTTGGCATAATTCTTTAAAAGGAGGAAAGAAATAGTTAGCATAGCTGAAAAAGTAGAGAGCAATAGAAGCTGTATACCACTACTAAAAAACCACTGTTGAGGAATCTTATGATGACTTTCAAGGAACATGGGTGGTTAAGACAAGTAGGCTGATGGAAATCCTTTATGAGATATCCAGGGGTGGTATGAAAGACTGCAAAAGATATGGATTCAAGATTTTACACACATGGATTCAGAGAAAGAAGCTGCTCGTATGTCAAGTATAGAAATTGAAAGAGTTGAAAGGATCATATAAACATAGAATGTCACCCCCATGAACCAAAAGTGGATGAAATCTGCAAGGATGTTACAGAAACATGTAGCAGCAAAGTATGAGATGGAGAATAAAGTAGCATTAGGTTAGTTTAAACAGTTAATTTTTTAATGATGACAGTTGAAGTGAACTATGATCCACTATCCATATTTTCCTATTATGATATTTGTGGAAATATCAGTTGCTTGGAAAGGATGAGAAAAAGACATGTATGTTTACAAATTAACCAGAGCTGATGGAAGTTCAAGCTATCATGGAGACACACAAGCCTTCTTAAGAAGACTTGACAGGCAAGACTTAAATGATCTATACAGGTTAGTTCAGGAAAGGTTTCAAGATCATCCTCTTGAAGGACATGATTTATTGCTTTGGGGAGATCTAAGGATGATATTTGACCCAGATGAAAAAGATGAACTATGGATGAATCAACTGGATTAGAAATTGCTGAGATGGAAATTGTATGAAAGTTATGGAGTTCACACTTTGTTTATGGATGGTAAACCCATGGAAATTAATATGCTAGTGGAGAAGAAGTACCCTCTGGTCAAGGAATTACTAGAGAAGATGCTGAACTTGCAGTTAGAAGCTGAAGAAGAAAGTACTATGGCATTTAAGCTTATCAAGTTCATCAACTCTATGTTGAAGGTTGTAAAGTGTTTGGGAACATCCTCATGGTGCGCGGTATTTGTGTGAGCTTATAATGGAAGAAACTTGATGATTGACAAGTAAATATCAAGTTTAGGGGAGCATTGTTGGGAATTCTGAGTTACTACTGCTGGTGCTAATTTACTATTGTTGGTTTAGAGTTGATGTTGCTGCTAAAGATTAAAGAAAATAGACTAAGTACTTAGTACTATTATTTATATTAGTTAGTACTGCTAGTACATTGTTAGTACTGCCAGTATAGTTAGTACTGTTAGTTAATAGTTAGTGTTGTTAGTCTTATATAGTTAGTACTGCTATTATGATATGCATGAGTTAAATTAGGAATAGATATGCATTATCATTGTACGCATTTTGTAAGCCCATTAGGGTTTCCTTAGTGTATAAAAGGAACCCTACGGCATAGTTAGAGATATATATAATTCATATCTCATAGTTAGTTATTCTGTAACCTAGGCAGAATATTAGCAATCAATATATTCAAAATTTAGTATTCATTGTTCTTTATAGTATTACAAGTTAGATTCTGCATAACTTGTAGTATTCACAATCATAGTTTCTCTTATTGTTAGTTTGGATTTATCTAGGTTAACTAAGCTTTAACAAGCTAAGAAGATCTATTCATTGGGATCAACAAAAGGTGTTTACAAATATTGGATACATCTAGAGACCTACTGGTTGGACCTTCACTATAGTAGGAAATGCGTGCCCTTTAACTGGGATTACCACAACTACTGAAGTAACCCTTAGGAACTAACTGCTCTAGAAAATGAAACACCTAAGCCTGATGTATCATTGGTTTACTCAAGGGAAACCATAGTAAATCTAAATATGTTCCTATTAGCAAATCTATAGGTTCTTAAATTGTATTGCTAACAAAAGGAACTCAGTCAATTTGGGGATCATAGTTTTCGGATGTTCCATTTTCCTATTTGATGTACTGTAGGCGTCAAATTGTTCTTGGGATTGGACTCTGTGCTCAAGCATATGACTGGAGATCGCTCTCAGCTCACCAATTTCGTCAATAAGTTTTTGAGTACAGTCAAATTCGGAAATGATCACATGGCAAAGATTATGGGATATGGTGATTATCAGATTGGAAATGTTATGATCTCAAGGGTTTACTACGTGGAAGGACTTGGACATAACTTATTCTCCGTTGGACAATTCTGTGATTCGAACCTTGAAGCTGCTTTTCATCAACACACCTGCTTTATACGTAATCTAGAAGGTGTTGACCTATTGACTGGATCTCAAGACAACAATCTATATACTCTGTCTCTTGGAGATATGATGGCGTCCTCTCCGATATGTCTCTTGTCAAAGGCCTCAAAGACTAAGTCCTGGCTATGGCACTAACGTTTGTCTCATCTGAACTTTGGTACTATCAACCATTTAGCTAGACATAGTCTTGTTCAAGGTCTCCCTAAGCTTAAATTCGAAAAGGAACATCTGTGTTTTGCTTGTGTTATGGGTAAAAACAAGAAGAAACACCACATACCTAAATTTGAAGACACCAATCAAGAAAAACTTTATCTGTTGCACATGGATCTTTGTGGACCCATGCGTGTCGCAAACGCGTAATGGGAACAAAAATACATCTCTCAAAGTTGATGATTACTCTCGATTCACATGGGTTAAGTGCTTAAGGTCAAAAGATGAAGCTCCAGATTTCATAATTAAGTTTCCCAAGATGATCTAAGTGCGGCTTAAGACACCTGTCCGACACATCAGAATAGATAATGGAACTGAGTTTGTTAATCAAACATTGCGTGAATATTATGAGAAGGTTGTCATCTCTCATGAAACATCCGTTGCTCGCTCTCCGCAGCAAAATGGTGTCGTTGAAAGACGCAATCGTACGCTAATTGAAGTTGTTATGCACATGTTATTTTGGCAAAAGCTATGTTATTATTATGGGCAAGAAACAAGGCGCGCTACGCATCGTTACACCAATTGTTCCATCATACGTCTTCGTATGGTATAAACACCATATGAGCTCTTACATGGACAACTCCGAATTATCATTTTTCCATGATTTGGCTGCACTCTGACTATCTCGTACAAATGATAGTGAGAAACTTGGGTAAGGTACAACGAAAGATCATATGGTATTTTAATTGGCTATACCCAATGAATCTTTGAGACAATTCATGTAGTTTTTGATGAGCATGACGCGATGGCTCTGCACACAGAAATAGATAGGGTACCCACACTCATGAAATGACTCCATTGCCAACAAATAGTTCAGGAACTATGCTAAACCCCTCCTCCTTTCAAACACCTTTGGTACCACCGTCAAGAACAGCATTGGGATATTTTTGTTTCTACCGATGTTTAATGAATTACTCACTCAATCCGACCAGTGTTGATTACACAGCCTCTGAAAGTCGTTGCTCCAATTCATCATGTAGTGCTCTAGTTCCCGCTGTATCACCGGTTCACCATTCTTCGAAGATATAAGTATGTTAACATGTTGCAATCACAAAGTCATTTCAAACAACACCTAAAACATCAACCTATCCGCGCGCATTCCTAACGAATGTTGAAGAAGGCAATCATGATATTGATATTGCACATACGGGTAATGATCCATACTTTGTATCCTTAATTCAAATATCCCTTTTGATCAACTCATCTCATCGTCAGATTCTATTCATGCTCGCATTGTGCATCCCCGATCACCAAATTCCTGAACATATAGCAATGACTAAGGTTCATCACTTGACAACATATCGGTGAACTCGCTAGACCAGTTTCCACAAGGCTACAATTACATAAGCAAGCTCTTTTCTGTTACTACGATGCTTTCCTCACTTCTGTTAAACCCAAGACGTATAAAGATGCTTTGACTCAATCCTACTGGATCGAAGCAATGCAAAAAGAGCTCAATGAGTTCGAACGCCTTGAAGTATGGGAGCTCGTACGTTGACCAGACAAAGTTATGGTTATTACTTTGAAGTGGATCTACAAAGTGAAGCTTGCGAACTGAGGAGTCATTCTAAAGAACATGGCTCGATTAGTGGTTGTGATTTAGCACATCATAGAGAGCAATTTGATTTTGAGAGTCATTTTGCTTTGGTTGCAAGATTAGAGGCATATAAGGTTCTTTTCGCATTTGCCGCTCACATGAAAACATGATATATTTCCTACAGATTATCTTTTTCTTTAATTTTTTTTTTATGTTATTTTAATTTAAAACTTTTCACATTATTTCTTTTTTAAAAATCTCTCTTTTTTTTTTTCTTTTTATTTTTTATTAATCTAAGAAAATATTTATTATTTATTTTTGTTTTTTTCTTTTCTTTGTTGTATTATAGGTCTTTTTTTTTTTCTTGGGGATTTTTTTTATCACGGAATTTCTTTATACATTTTTCTCTCTTTTCCTCGTCTACAAATAGTTGTCAAGTCTTGCTTTTCTAGAAAGTGTTAAATTTACGGGAAGAGGTTTATGTTAGCCAGTCGGACAGTTTTGTGGATCTAGATAACCCCAATCACGTGTACAAGCTAAAGAAAGCTCTTTATGGGTTGAAACAAGCTCCACGCGCGTGGTATGACATGTTGTCTTTGTTCTTGATATCCCAAGACTTCTTCAAAGGCTCAGTGGATCCTACTCTGTTCATCAGTAAGGAAGGCAAATAATTACTTCTGGTACAAGTATATGTCGATGATATTATCTTTGCTGCATCTACACCTGAACTTTGTGACCTATTTGCTAAAATCATGTGTTCAAAATTTAAGATGTCAATGAGGGGCATAATCTAATGTATTCTTAGGACTACAAATGGTTTTAAAATCCCAGTGGCATCTTTATTAACGTAAAATAGCCCTGAATCTTTAACATGAAATAACGGTTTTGACTCTTGTGACATAGTGGATACTCCCCATGGTGAGTAATCCAAACTTGGATCGAGGATAAGAAGGAAAGACCTTTGATGCATCCACTCTATCGTGGCATGATTGACACCCTTCTTTATCTCACAACCAGTAGGCCTGACCTACAATTTGCTATATGCATGAGTGCCCAGTATCAGGCTAGGCCTACCGAAAACCACTTACATACGGTCAAAAGGATCTTTCGGTATCTTAGAGGAACCGTCAACTGGGGACTATGGTATCCAAAGGATTCTTAGATTGCACTAACAGCATTGTCAGTTGCGGATCTGCTGGTTGTCAAGCTTATCACGCCGCTAGCACATCTGGGAGTATGCAGTTTCTGGGAGTTAGCACTCGCGGTAGCTAGTCATTAAAAAGCATAAAAGCGTTGTGATATTAGTACGGAAGGCTTAAATATATTGCGCTATGTCTAGAATGTTGTGGATCAATTCTTCTAGATGAGATCACCAGCTTACCGAATATGACTATTGAACTTATTAAATTTCCAATGATTAATATTGATACAAAAGCAACTTATTGCCTTAAGCTGCAACAATGTTCAACATTCAAGGTCGAAGCATATAGACATCAGATTTCACTTTATCAACGAGCATGTTGAGAATGGGGTTATTGGACTTTACTATGTTAATACGAGTCTTAAACTGGCGACATCTTAACAATGCACTTGCAAGAGGGACAATAATGAATTTCGTATCAACAAGCATGGAACGCGCGGGAGTTTACGCGGGAGACTCTGAAACAATTGGCAGATGAGTGAGTATAGTTCGGTTGAGTAAATATTCAAAAAAAAAAAAATTTATCCAGTATATTGTATATATATTAAAACCATTAAACCAAAAAGGTTTTTCATTTTTTTAGAAATTTTTATAAAAACAAAATATAAAATTCATAAAACCAAAGAAAAAATTAAAAAAATAAGAAAAATATCAAAGGAGGTAATAATGGCAGGTCTTCTGACAATCAATAACATTTACGGTCTTAGAAATGTCATTCAATAATGATAAGGAGGCTGCTATATGAAGTTGAGCAGAATTTAATAGTTTCTCAAAACATGCCAAATGGCTTGCTATTATTTCAAGATAGAAACACAGTCTATATCTTAAAGGCATTGTTTTTATCTAAAAGAAAAAAAACTTGACCTCTCTTCGGGAATTTATTTCTCGGGCATGGTCTATTTTGCTATGCAAAGCTTGTGTTTACTTTGCACACAATGTGCTTCCTAATACTTATCATGACGTGTTCGTGTCAGGCACTCTATGTGTTAAAATAAGAGAAATCTTATTTCATGGTGTTTGATTTTCAAAAAATAAAACATTAAGTCATCAAAAAATGCTTTTTCTAAGACATTCGACTTCTCAAACAATGACTACAGCTCTTTAAATAAAAAAGGGTGCTGTTGAGGGGGAGTTAATGTCAAATTCTTCCTCAATAATAATATATGCTCATGAGAAAAGGTTTTAAATAATAACGGAATATCTCTCTTAAGGAAAGTTAATTAAGTTTAACTTATGTGTGCCTTATATGTTATTTGTTTATGCCGTTAGGGAATATTTTGCAAAATTAAGTCTATATGTATGATAGTATAAACATTAGGGACTAATTGTGCTATTTGCTTAACTTATAAATGCCTTATAAAACTTATCTATGCAAAATAAAAGGGTATTGAAACTTGAGGGGCCAAATGTGTCAAAAACAAAAATTGTTTTATAACATCACTCGACCCCGTCTCTTTACACACACAAACACACACTTAAGTTAGAATTTTTTCCTCCCTCTCCCACACACGATCGCCACCATCCATCCATCTTTTACATGTTGTTTCCTGCAAGCATAAGGTTACTAACTTATAAATCGTCTATACTATTACCTAACCTACCAACATCTCAAAGGAATTTGGTTTTCATCCATTTTTGATCTCCCTAATTCTCAAATTAGGGTTCTTGAAAATCAAACTGGCTAAAAAGCCAAATTAGTTGAGGAGTTTTGTAGTTTTTGGTATGTAATGTACTAGTTCAACTTTCCATAAGTTTTGATCTCGAAGAACCCTAATTTTTAATTAGGGTTTCACAAAATCAAAAAGTGTTCGAATCTTAAATTGTTGGAGGGGTTTTGATGGTACTGGTGTATAGAAGACCTGTTTAACTCAGTTTTATGTATGCTTATCATATGAATGAGATTTGAGTAATTCTTGGCTCAAAAATTTGGGTATATGCTAAATTATGTAAAATGTTTCTGGGTTCTAAGTTAGGGAGTTTCTCATCATCTTAGTGAATATGTTTGATTGATAATATCTCATCATTGTTTGTAGTTCGTTGAGTATATGTGAATAAATAGTTAATTATTGCTCGTTTTGTTCTCTTATATTGTATTTATGGATCAAATTTTGTTTTCTTAGTGTCTAAATGATAACCAAATCATATAAATGCTGATAGAACATGTATGATTGCCTAAAATGACTTGTTTATGAAAAGATAAAAATAAACCGAACAACTTGGTGTCTTTGAGAACCGAACAACATGCTCTCTGTATCAATCGAACAACTCAGTAGTAAGAAGAAACCGAACAACTCATTATATGAAGGAACCGATCAACTAGTTGTAGTAGGAACCGAACAACTGTATTGTTAGTAGGAACCGAACAACTGTTTTGACAGTAGAAACTGAACAACTGTTTTATTACTTGGAACCGAACAACTCATGTGCTTATAAGGAACCAAACAACTTTGATGATACTTGGAACCGAACAACTCATGTGCTAATAGGAACCGAACAACCAGATTCTTAAGGAACCGAACAACTCATCGTCATTAAGGAACCGAACAACCTGATTCGTTAAGGAACAGAACAACTAGTTTATAAAGGACCCGAACAACAAGTCTTTCCTTAGAAATCATTTGTGCTTTCAAAGACCCAAAACACTTAAGATCAAATTTTCATTTTAAAAGGCGATTTAAAAATCTTAATTAGGGAGTTAATTAAAATTGATTAATTATACACTCTAAAACAAGTTAAGTTGGCTTAAGTTGTCATTTTTAAATGGATAGATCTTAATAAGTGCAAAAAGTCTTAAAGTTCCTAAATACTAAAGCATCGTTCACATCATGAATCAACTTTACGTGCTCATTCAATAGGTCCCTATAGTATATTGTATAAAATTGATTGTACATAAACTATATTGGTCCTATCTTAGCAGAATCATGGATACTACAAGAGCTCAGCAACAGGCACTGGATGATGAGTTAGTCGCCCCTGCTGACCGTCTTAAGATAGGGAAAAGCAATCTCCGACTAAGCTCAACTCTAAAATCCAAAGAACCTACTCTTCAAGTGGTGTTAGATGCTCTCAAACTCACTCCATTCTACAATGCATTTGAGATCTCTGCTGATGTACCTGAAATATACATGCAAGAGTTCTGGGTTACTGTCTCCAGACATCATTCTTCACTTTGGGCTCGATAGTGAATCTAATATTGTATATGTTTCGGGTTTAATCCCAAGCAAAACCCGTGCCCGGGTCCTAGTTAAATATCCCGCGCGTCATTTAACGTGACGGGGTATATAAGCATTTTCTTATTTAGAAAAAGCAAGTTGTTTCATTCTAAATTATTTCCTTTTCTATTATTCTCTCATCTCTCTCTCTCTTCTTTCTCTCTCTAAAACAACTCACCTCCTTTCTTTTTTCTAGATCAAATTCGTGTATGATATATATGTTATGAAGTGATTACGGGATCCTACAATTGGTACGTTAAAATGGGAACAAAGGTTACTTCATATTCGGGTTCAGTTTTAGAGGAACCAGAGATACAGAAACTGCAGATGCAAGCAAATAATTTCAAAGAAAACTCCTTAAACAAATTAAATGCACTTAAATCAACCACTCAACTTCTCGAAAGACAGACTTTCTCTGGTTGTATAT